>JADKXX010002459.1:0-163378 GCA_017310255.1 Butorides virescens
GGGGGGGGGAGGGGCGGCAGAGTCAGTGCCTGCACTGCTGCGGCTGCCACCCCCATCCCTGCACACACGTCCTCCAAGGTGTTCATGACAGTCCGCCAGGTAGTTCTAAAGCCGTGAATGTCTTTATCTCAGTCGGTTATTGTTAGTTCCCACATATAATCGCCCAAATCTCACCAACAGCTCTCAGACCGCTTTTACTTCTTTTTCATCTTTTTCATCCCCAGTTATTGTCTTTTGCCACATCGTTTCCCCAAAGTCTTTCCACTCAGTAACCGAAAATAACAGAGGCATGTTGGTAAAGTGCCCCCATCAGCGTCCTAAATTAATCAGCTTAATCAGTTGCTTCACTGTAGTCTCCACACCTCTCTTAGAGAGGATATTGGAGAGCAATCCGGCCGCAGCTTCTACCTCCATTGCTGTGCCGGATTTACCGCTGGGAGTCAAGTGGCCACCTCGCCCCCCCAGCATCTGTTGTCTCGCCCCTTTCTCAGAAAGGGCAATGCGAGCAAGCGCCTCTCTGGGAGTCGAGTGGCCACCTTGATCCGTGTCGAACACTTCTCCCAGTCACCTTGCTTCCCAATTCCCCTCCTCTCGCTGCTTACCGCAGTCTCGGAGAAACTTAGTCCAGCTAAGCTCTGATATCAGAGCTGGTAACCATCAACCTTGAACCAGCCTCTGCTACCAGATGTCGGAATGGGAAGTCGGTATGGAGTAACAATGGAATCTCAATATGAGTATGGTCGTCCTCCTTTATTGCGCAGCTAACAAAAGCATATATAGGCAGAAAACAATAACATACACACACGTCACACTGTGATTGGTAGAACACCGTTATACACATGCCTACATCGCTACTGTGGCTGGGACGGATCATCTGTCCGATGGAGGGGCTTCACCTTCTCTTCCAGTCATAGTTCTGCCCACATCTGCTTAAGAGCAGGGGCTGTCAAATGGGACTAAATCATGCCCATTCTCACTCAGCCACTCCTCCACAACAGAGTAGAAACAGTCTTATGCAGCATGTTTTGAAAACTGACTGAGATTTTTCTGATCTTTTTTTGAACTCTCAAACTCATATGCCCCCCTTTGTGTTACCTTGCTTCCCAAGTAACAATTAAGTCACAGCCTAATGTCTTCTTGCAATACTTGCAGTGCTAAGGGATTTTCAGTCTTAATACAACTATGGCTTAGCGTAAGTGAAATTTCTTGCTTTATTAGGATAACTCAATGATGGAATATCAGAACGATGGGGAGTTGTTCTTTTTGTTTCAGATACTCTCGTCACATAATTTTTTCTTCCTTTGACTTTTTTCCCATTGGTTTATTTTATACAACTGGTATTTAAATATATCTTTGATGTATCAACTTCTTTTTAATAACTTTGTGAAATGCCTATGAATACTTTTTTTAATGTAGTTGCTGCCAGCACAGCTGAACCATTTGTAGCTGCAAATGGAAGTGTTCTTACACAAGTAAAAATGGAGTGAGATGCAAACTTATGTTTAAGTCTAAAAAACCACAGCTTGTTATTTGATTAGGTGTAAGCCAGATGCCTTGAAATATTTAGGTGAGGAGAATATATTATTACTTGAATGACAAGTTAAACCCCACTAGATTATTTATTAATGTGAGAAAAGCAATTAGAGTTTCAACCTAAATGTTTAATATTTCAGGTTTCCTCAAAACTGTACTTGCTTGTGATTTAAAGGTTTTACTTTCAAAGCAAGTTTAATTTCCACAAACTTTAAAAATGTCAGAAAAAGTAGGGAGTGGAGGTCATATACCTGCCCACTCTTCATACGAGGCAGATTTCAGAATACAATGAAGTAGATGAGGACTTTTCTCACACTCATCTCTCTTTCTGTCTGTCAGTGTGCCAAACGCAGTAATGCTTTAATCCGTCATGCCACCACCTTCACTAAAACTGTAAGTCAATGCTGAGCTCTCCACCCACTGTTTTCCTGCAGTGCTATCCTTAGGTGTGCAGAGAAACAGCAATTAAACAGACTGGATTGGCTCAGGATCCCTGTGAAGAAAGGTTGAGAACAAGGGAGGAAGTTCCCCAGGAATAGAAGCAGTTCGTTGATAACTGCAAATAGCTGGATTTAATCAGAATTTATAAAAGCTTCTCAGCAGGACTGTGGTATGCAAAATCTAAAAAAAAAGAAAAAAAAAGCAGGATCTGTTTGAGGTATCACATTTACTTTTATCTTTCACAAATACTGACAGCTGATCTCTTCCAAGTAAGGAAGAGCTGATTGGAAAAGGGCACTGGAAAAAGTTTTACGATGGTCTTGAACTACTCAGATAGCAACAATAAATGGGGAGGAAGAGTTAAAGTGTGTTCAATTTTCTTAATCACCCAGAATGGAACCATGAAGTGATGAAATGGTCTGTGAGTGGTGGTCTGTGAGAACTTTAGAGAAAGACTAGGTGTAGCTAACAGCTGTAGTAAAGAGGGGGAATAGTTTTTTATTCAACATTACATCATTTTCTGAGTTCAGAGATATCTGTTGATGAACTATGCCCTTTAGAAAAGACTGAAGACTGGCACATGGTTTTCTGTGGGATGAGTTTATGTCTGGGATGTTTGAAAACACAATATTACCTGAAAGTAAGGAGGGACTCCATGAAGTTCACCTGGAAGAACATATCTTTTTGAACTGTAAGTTTCATATGTTCATAGTATATGTACATATATATGTTAATAAAACATACATATTTATATAGTGGTAGTTTCTACATCTATTGATCTTTTTAATTTGTTTTATTTCTGCAGCATTCTGAAGACAGATTTTTTTTTTCATATCTGAGAGAGAACTGTGGGATGCTTACAGGGAAATCTTTCATGCAAATGGCCTCATTAGGCAAAGCATAAAATATTTGAGAACAAGTGCCTATCAAGGCCTGACCAGTTGTTGATTTTTAAAACCTATATTATTTAAATAAATTAAATGGGGGCAGAGAATGACCTGGAGCACTGGTTCACAAGTATTAGCATACTGTATGACTATTATCACACTTTTAGGCATGATTTGTGCTTGTGCCAAACATTTGATGTCTAGACACTTACCATATATTGTGCCCAATATGCTGCCTGAATGAGTGGAACAGAGTTTAAGTGTATGTATATTTGGACTGACATGATATTTGTTGATCTCAAAACATGGTCTCTTTCCTTTATTAGAATTAAATATTTTCTTCTAAAAATACAAAATGAAAACAAACAAAACCAAACAGAACTCTTCAAAAAAAAGGTAAAACAAAAAACCCCCACAAGTCTTCTACTGAAAATGAGCCTCCAAATTTGAGAATTCATCCCAAAATTGAAGAAAAGTTATCTTCCATGTATATAAACTTCAGCATGGCAGAGACAATGTAAGGTTCTTCTTATATCCTTAGTTAATGAAATCCTTCTGCTGTGTGAGTGGGCAAACTATCAATATGACATCTACCAAATGCCATAATAAGATCAGATAGAGCTTGTTTGCTTCTGGAGAAGATGGATCACACATCAAATACCTTGTAAATTGTAGTCTTTGGGATAACTTCTAAATATTGTTTTCTGAAGAATGTGAATAATAAAGAGCAGAAGGGACACCAAATACTAGTACCTATATTAACACAAAATTTTCTTAACAAAAATGATACTGCCAGAAATTTTCTCACAATAACATCTAATAAATCTTTAAAACAATTTAAAAAATTTCCGTTTTCAGAAAAACTGAAGATAAAACCATATGCCTTTTTTCCATCCATCTGCTAATTTCATGTACTTGTACATTAGTTCCAAGCACTTGCAGACTATTGAACTTGCAAACCTAAAAAAATGCATCCATGATTTTAACTTCAGAAATCGCTTGGATAGGTGTGGATGTTGTCTAACAAAATCAGTCTGCTGAATAATTTGTCTCTCTTGTTGTCTTGGAATTTCAAAGGGAAATTTAAAGAGAAGCTCCAATTTAAAAAAAAAAGATATATATATTAACAGTTCTATGTGTATGAATGTTATTTATGGTCCTAGTTAGATTATGGAAACATAAATGTGTTTTTACACATAGACACGTGAAAAAGTAGAAAGAAATTGAGCAGACAAGATTTCTGATGTAAAAATTTTTAAATCCCTGTATCAGGAAGCAATTTAATCTGGGTACTCATGTACTCATATTTCTCCCTAGTTTTTATTCTTACAACTACATTAAAATGTGGAATATCATTTTTAATATATTTAATTTGTTTAATTTCCTCAGGTATGACATTTGCATATATGTTAGGTTCATCCATTTAGAGAAAAGGATATTTATCAAGTAATTTAGGAAAGCAGTAGCCCAGTTTGAAGCCTTTCTTTTCTGTGGGGCAATAGGCATTAATAATTCACCAAATATTCTAGGCTAGCACCTCTGCACTTAAATTAAATCCTCCATCAGAAATGTATGAATAGCTCAAATATGCATAAACCCCATCAGATTAAATGGCAAGCAGAAGTGAGGTCGTATATGGTCAAAAAGTTTACCCCTCACTGATTCTGAGTAGCGACAAGCATCCATTGCAATCTTAAATGCCTCAGGTGCAGGAATAAAGCTCTGCTTTTCTGCACATCTTTAATTCTGGTCACACAGTTTACATATCTCAGCAGCAAAAAATGGCTACTTATTTTTGTTTTAAATTTAAATTTAATAAGCAATGGTCCCTATCAACTTTGTCACTCCTCACTGAAAGATCAAGAGCTATAACAAGAAGCAATACTAAGGGAAGATTAAAAGAGACTCAAGCAATAGAGAGAATTTAAAAGACTAAAAGCTAAACAAAGTCAGATAGCCAGATAAAAAGATAACCAGTAGAGACACATCAGAACTATGACAACAAAGATATAGGCGGTGGCATAGGCAGGGATTAAATGAAAATGAAGGTGAGTGAGTCTTAGAAGAGCAAAGCACAGGGATGGGGGAAGCAAAAGAACAAAGAAAATATCAGCAAAGAGAAAGAAAGAATGATCAAAGGAAATAAAATTAGATATACAAGACATAAAAGAGAGACGCTACAGACCAAGCCTAATTGCAGTATACAGGCAAGTCACCAAACAAACACCTTCTCAAATTTTAAAATGATACTGGAGAAAAATAAATCTAAAAATTCTATCTTCCTGGAAGCTGTAGCGGAAATCAGTATTAGCATAAGAGAAATTCTTTAAGGTGGAAACACAGCGTGCTTTTACTATCAGCTCTCCACAATTTTACAATTTAAAAATATGTATCACTTTAAAGCATACTAAACTAAAGAACAGAGAGGCAACTCCACTCTGTACAGTATCTGTAAGATCTACTACAGAAACAGAAGGCTTAGAAAGGACAGAAGGAAGGACATGGCCACAAAAGCTTTTTATATTTGTGCACAGCAGATGTGGGGAGTTCTGCACAGTGTAAGGGCTCTCCAAACAGCAGTCACTTCAAAGGCAAAACTATAACGTCAGTGCATGTAAAGAAGAAAATTCTTGTTAATGTACAACAAGAGGGAAAAATTCCATTTTCTCTTCCTGCTCCATTGAAAACAAATTGAGAACATCCAAAGAGAAAATAACTTCTTAACTTGATTCCATTAAATTTCCCACAGAAGGGGAAAGAATGTTTTGAAAAAGAGCAATCAGAACAATTCCTCATATAAAACAAGTATAACAAAGAAAATAAAACCAGTTTCTCTATACATACCAAAGACAGGAGGTTTGTGGGGGGGTTGTTTTCTTTTGGTTTTAAATCTTGGCAGCTTTACATATGGAAATTATTAAATAATGAAAACACTTTTTTCCCTGAGCATTTTGATATATTTTGTAATTAATATTTATAATATATGATTAAAAAAAACCGCAACCACAACAGGAGAAACTTCTCATGGCTTTCACCCCATATTTTCCTGTTTTATTAGGTATTTAGTGTTAGTGTTAGTCATTAGAAAATCTCTTTCCCTCACTGACCCTATTTTGAGACTTATAAAATCATGTTGCTTATGCAGTTTGGTAGAGAAACACCATGCTACTCTTCAGGTGCCCATGAAAATTATTTTGGATTACTAGTTACTCCTAAAATTGCCTAGAATTAATTAAAACATACATTGTCAGAAGAATAGCACAGTTTGTTTTTCAGCTGTCACTCTGAACTAGTTACTTTTAACATCAAAGAAAATCTAGAGTTAAAGAATGATTTATGAGAATCCAGTCATAGGATACAGGCAATAAAATTAAAGCAGCTATAGATACACTGTGCAGAAATAGGGGGGAAAATTTTTTTTTTTTTTTTTCTACTTATGCTTTAAATAAGATACATGAGAATATCCTTCACAGAATCAGTCCTAAGGCTGGAAGGGGCTTTAGAAAGTCTTCAAGTCCATCTCCTACTACAAGGTCATACCCTGTCCTCTGCACTTCTGTAACCTTTCAGACTCCTGTTTGTCAAGCTTGCAAGTAAGGATCTCGAGAGTGTGAGAAACACCCCAGCTATGCATGCAGTTCTGTTGAGCTCCTCACTACCTTGGATTCAGCCAAAGATTACACTGGATAATTCCTATTCCCTGAATGACACTTCTTCCTCCCCTACTGCCTGATTTTACTGGTTTATGCAATACCATCTATCTGTGGGATGACATTTTGCTAATTGTTCTAGGGAATGCATTGGAGAGCTGAAGAACCTTTAAAAAGGTCCTAGTTCTACACTTCATGAATTTACTATAAACTTGAAGGAAGAAAACATTCATTTGGAAAATACCCTTAGCCTAAATCAAGTTATGAAAAATGTAAATACACATTTCTATTTACATTGATTATAGAAAACAAGAAAGAAAGTGTAAGAAAAGACACAGGTGAGGAAAGAAAAATAACAATAAAAATCTACATCTGCTTAATCCAAGATGGCATCTGGCAAGTGTTTTTTTGACTCTCCTTGTTTCTGTTTTTTTCATTGTTTACTTGTTGTTTTGCACCAGGAGGTGCTGGTCCATTCTGATGACAGGAAGAAAGACACACTGTGTATTTTTTAAAAGGTATCTTTTAAAATGCAATTTATTAGAGCTAACACTATACGGAGAAAATACTATAATCTTATGTCCCTTTAGATGTTGAGAACCCTGGGAGCCGTAGCATCAAGTGGGCTTCTTATCCACATGCAGCATGCTGGGTAGACCCCATCCATAGAAGAGATTCTCCAATTTCAGTCATTCCAGCTGTTGCAGGGTTTTCTTACAAGGAAACAACATTATCCATCATTTCTACAGTCAAACAGAAATTATGTTAGCATAAGAATTTCTTGCTGCACTTTTAAAGGTGAGGCCATGCAGATGCCACAATCACTGGTACCAAGGGGGAGCTGCCTGCAGGCTCCTCAGCGATGGTGAGGTTACTGAGCTGATCCTGCAGCTGAGGGATTTGTGCTGCACAGCACAGCCTGAAGGCCACTCCGGACATGCAGGACAGCACAGACCTGGGCCTATTCTGGTCAACTGTTATGTGGATCACCAACTGCTCAGTTATTACTGCCTATGTCATATGTATGCACATGATTAGTCCATTTTAAGTATAGATTTGGATACTAGCCACTGTTGGATTTCATCCTATTTTTAGTTAATTTCTCCAATTTCAGCTGGTCATACAAGGGAGTTAAATGTATTGATGTCAAATCCATGTTACTGTTCTATTCCTACGTTTGCTTCTTTTTTTCTCCTCGTTGAAGTATATATGTTGAATTTATTCTCCTCAGATCATCCAAAATCCTGATGTCTTTGCCATGTGTGAGGTCCTAAGCATAGCCAATAATAGCTCTAAGATTTCACTGACCACTGCTTAAGTAGTTCTGTACAAAACTCATTGGATCATGGTAATTTGAATATTTTATTAATGTATCTCTGTTCTTTGTTGTAGGCTAAGACTTTGTTCCTTCTATATAATAGAAAATTTTCAAATAATTTTTTTATTTGTTCACCTCTCAGGATTTGTAACCCTGTATTCCTGATCCTTGCTTAAAACTCTTATCATGTCAATAAATAGAAATGTTTTCTCTCTCTTTAATGGGTAACCTACCATGATTCAATAACAATTTCTGGCTGAGAAAGCAAAATTTTGCTAACATCAACATTTATAGAGTCATTCTTCTTTGGAGGATGCATGTATTTCTACCTGAAATTTTAAAATATTAACAAGAACTTTACCTCTTGCTCCTTTTCACTGGCTACTTTATCTTCATAGTGAGACTCCTGACACTATCACAGATATTGATACTGGATATGTTCCAGTATCAGTACTTACCAGAAAACTTCTTAATCCACTGTGAAGAAAACAGTACTTCTAGTAGGATAGATTCGAGTTTCAATAATGCCTATACATACTAGAGCTTGTATTTTGTATAAGCATGTTTCTACAGATAGCTATACTTGATACAAACCTATAAAATAAGAATAGCACTGTGTTTTATTAAGAGTCACCACTTAAAATCAGATATGAAGATATACTTTGAGATGGTAATAAATTAGTGTGACTGACCCTTATCACATTGTGATCTTTTTCTGATCAGATGCAAAAGTTTATTATAATTTGTTATTTAAATTTTAGTTAAACCTCAAGCTTGATTAGCACTGTATTTCTAATAAAAGTTAGTAATTAAACAACGTACTTAATTTCCAAATAATTGTATAAAATCTCATGTAAAAGGTGAAATAATGCTATAAAATAAGAAAGAACATAATTAATTATATTTTACTTTTCACAGTACTTGCATATTTTCTAGCTTACTTCTAGAAAATGTTGAACTAAACAATATCAGTTTTAACTTTTAGTTCCACGGCATAGACCTCAGCTGTTGTTTAATGTATTTGCAGAAAACACACAACTATACTAGAGCTGGTTGAAATTGCTGATCTGAATTTCCCAGTGATAAATAAACAGTGCTGAGCTGTTCTTAGCACTCAAACTTTAAATTTCATGGGAATGTAGGGAAAAAGCCTGTCATGGTATGGTTCAGCTTTTTTGGTTTGGTTTGGATTGGTGAATTGTTTTAAATGCCTTTGAAAGGATCACATTCCCTCTACTCCAACGAAAAATCAGAAAAGGGCTATAAAATTATAATGAAAACAGTCTCAGCTCTATAATACTGCCTTGAAACTACAGATTAAATCAATATTATCCAAACACTTAAGAGGCTATCCAATTCCAAGTCTTAAGTCAATACCTATTACGAATAACAAAAGGATGGCGGGTTTAGAGCATTAATAAGGATGTTATTACTTGGGCTGTCTGTCTGAAACTTGACATTTACACATGATCACAGATTATTCATTATAAATAATTCTCCCTGTTGACCACTTATTAATTCAGAACTGCATATTGGTTTTCTAAAGATACCATAATGGAGAGCACTCTTGGGAACTTGTGAAGAGAGATTTTTCCTAAAATTCTTAGAAGACAGTGTTGTGTAAATGAGATACAGCATATAAGAGCTTTAGCGGATGAAGCAGACAAGTGAACACAGAATTGCTAGGAAAATGGGCCTTATTATCCCATAGGAAGATAATGACAACTGCAGATAATCTTGTAAACTCTACCAAGTAGATGGATAAAAAAGAAAGATTTATGAAAAATGTTTAAACTAAGAAAAATAATCTGAGATTTTATGCAGAGTTCAGGAGTTTCAGGGAAAGTGTTACAGAAAAAGCAATGGGAATATTGCCACCATTAGTGTTTGGGGGTTTTTTTTGTGGATGATTACATGAGATGGGTGAAGTAATGTAACAGGAGAAAAAACAGCACTTTGCACTTTTGGTAAGAACACAGAATTTTAATTATGTAGAGATAAACTGCTGTGAATGAGCACCATCAAGATTTGGATGCATGGACTAAGGGACCAAGAAGAATAATGTTTAAAACTTCGTTCATGTACTGACACCAGACTGATCAGAATTGCAAGATAGCTATGTGCTACAAGTTAGGAACAGTATGTGACCTATATTTCCTTAAAGAGTGAGTGCTTGCAGTTATTGATTCTGATTGAAGACACACAAAGGGAATGATGGATCCAAAACCTATGTTCCTAAAGTAAACAAGAAAGGAGTTTGTGGATCAGAATAAAAAGGGAGGGGACAGACAAGAATTGAGAAATAAAAAATATTCATTGAGTTAGCTCAGTTAGGCTATGTTAAACTTTATGTCAAAGAAAACAAAGACATCAGAAAGATAGAAGACAGACAAGTGGAGGAGCAGAGATCATGAAGTAGAAAAATGTCATTACAAAGAACAGTATTACCTAAGGAAAGAAAACAGAAGGATAGAAGAATGAATGTAAACTACATAGAGTTACTGTGAAAAAGGTTGAAGGGAGGAGATATATGCCCACACAGATGTTAAAGGAATTAGCTTGGTCAGAGTTAAATCAGAAAACCAAATTATTATATTTTCAGTATAATAACAAGATGAGAATCTCTGAGTTCTGAGAAGATAAGGCTGAATTAGGAACCAGCTGATATGAACAGGAAAAAACTACTTAATCAGAGAATACAGCAGAGTAGCATGAAATAGTGAATGACTGAAAAAAAAAAATGGAGGAGATATTTAAGCAATATCTATAAATAATCATCATAAAATAGATTTTTCTGTTAAATTTACTCATTTGCATTTATTCAAGAATAAACTTAATTTGTCCTCAACTACACGTATCTTGAAAGGAATTTATATTAGCACTTCTGATAAGATTTTCATACTCTGTTCTCCAAATGGCTAAGATAATTTCTTTCTTGCTACTAGAGTGCTAAAAAACTCTAGAACAATATTTCTGTAGGAAGTACTTTCCAAGCCTCAGCAAATATTCTGTTCATAAGGAATGGACAGAGTAATTTCTTTTCCATACCACCTGTTTTGGTCGGTAATACTTAGTAGAGGTACTAGGTATACTGTAAAGTATCTTAAAGGGGGGAACAGGAAATCAATCTCTTCCTTGTGATACATTTGTTTACAATGACCTCTTTCTTAAATGCCTGATTCATATGACAAAAGTTACATTATAAGAAGATGTCACTATTTAAGACATAAAAGTAGCTGTCAATTATTTTTAATAATGATACATAGTTTTTGCAAGATTATCCATTTTCTGACAAACAGATTTTTTATTGCTTTTTTCTTCATTCACCTGTGGAATAAAATGTTTAAGTTTGAACAATGGGCTACAATTTGAGATGCCATTAATAAAATTCAGTGAAACAAATAGGTTTTTAATGCCTACACAGTGTATCACAAGCACTTAAAGAAAGCAAGGTGAAGAAAGTATGCCATAACTAAAATAAAATTCTGGTGCTGGCAGTCTTTCAAGCTTTTACTGGCAGTAGAATTTATTATTATTAGATGTCTACCATTAGTAGTAGAAGAACTGTTACAGTTCAGCTAAATTCTTTGAAGAGCATAAAACTCTCCAGTGTTATAATTTGAACAACTTAATCTCTTCTGGGCTCAGGAAACATGAAAATATGTTAGTAATATAGTCTTAAAATCATATTTCCATCTTGTGATAGCAAAAGAATTCTCAGTCACTACCAAAAACCCTCTAAAAAGCCATCTTCCTTTGGATCAGAAGGAATTCTGCATCCTGGTCATGGAAACTGCATGATAATGACAGTGGAAGTTATTATTGTTCATATGAATACTCTCAAACTTGGGCTACACAAAATGAATCTTAAGTTCTTTGTTAAAACTTATGAAGGCTACTGTGATAAAAAAATAAGATATATGAGTAACAGTGTATAGTAGATTGTAGAATTATTTTTTACGAGTTCCTGACTGCCTTTCTCAACATCAGTAGTTTTGCCTTTTGTAATAGATAATCTTACAGCTGTAATTAAACATTAAACAATATGTCCTTGGTTCCCACAGAAGGCAGATCCCATTGCATATACTTTATTATAAAACCTTTACTTCCTAGTGGCTGAGCTTTCTGTACACTGTGATTGAGGGTCTGTCACAGTCTACTTCTTTTGATTTGCTTGAATTGTACAGACATTTGTTTTCTAGTAAGTTATATGAGATTATCATAAGCTTGTATTTCACCATGAGTGCTGGATGTAAATTTTGAGATGTACATTTGTGTAAATTGTAGCAATGACCTGTGGGTCAAAAAATACCTCACTTTGTCCAGAAACTGCCAGAAATACAATTTCTGATTTGTGTGTGCATGGCCTTTGCAATCTTTTCCTATTTTTAGCTCTTCCATGATATCAAATACAGAATTCATCAGGCCAGAAGAAATTCTCTCAAGCCACATTAGGCAGTTAAACTCAATCCAAAGTGGGATTTGTGTGTGTGCCAAAAGGCCTTTTGTTACCTCCTTGGCATCTAAGCTGACGTAGTGCTATGTAATGTTACTTTTCATTGGGGTTACAGAGGAAGACCTAGCAATGTGTCTCCTCCAGTGTAACAGGAAATCAACGTATTTGTTAACACCATTTCCCAGAGCTCAGTGTGTACCTAAATGTTGTAAAAGTTGAAAATGTACAATCAAATTAGGAAACAAAGAATAAGATAAAGGAGTTGACTTTTAAGGAAACTAATAAATAAGAAACACAGAAAGGTAAGTTCTTAATATGTGTGTACCTAGAGTTGCTTCTAAAATAAAGGATATAAAGAAAAATTACTGATCCCAATGGATATAATTTACATTCAATTATTCATTAATCTGAGTGTGTAGCATCTGAAGATCATAGTTCTGCATAAAATATAAAATAAAAATATCACACACATTGAAGCATAACCAGGATTTTCAAGGGGCTCAGAAAAAAAAATGGTGCTCTCGAATTATTGACAGCCTGATCTGAGAAGCTTATGATCTAGAGAAAGAAAAGAAAAATACTCTGTTATCTAAAGCAGCAAATATTTTTGTGATATCCATATATTTTTTTACTTATTGACAACTTCATTGAAATCCAGTTAGAAATAGCTATAAATTTCCTGATAGTTTCACAGAATTCATTTTCTTGTCTTCATCTGTATACCCTTACTGCCAATGTACTTCCACTGAAGTACCTGAGAACAGAATACCTCATTGTTTTTCAGGTAATAAACTAGCAAAAAAGGGGCATTCATGATTTTATCTGCAAAATAATGTAAAAAGAAAGTTCTCGGACAGCCTTCTGTGACTCAAGCTTTTCTTTTTAAAAGGATCTTTTCACTTGAATTTTTAATGGTGTGCAAGTTTTCATAGGACGTTCAAGATATATATTAGCACCAAATGGAGAAAAAATAATTCTGTTTCCTACACACTTTTGTGCTGGAAATAAATGAATAATTTGCATGGAAAAAGGATGCAGAAACCATTCACCCATACAAAAATGTTATTGAAAATATATGAAACTATAACCATTCAATTTGAGTCTACATGGTATGCTGCCCAGCCATTTCATATCTCCCTATTTTTCTGAAGACACTTTATCTTTTCTTCACATTGCAGATGAAGAATATAAACATGTATTTTGTAGTTTAAAATACATAGGCACTTAGAAATATCTCAGAAATATCTTCAGCTGAAATACATTTTCTTTCATGTTATATTTTACCTGAGCATTTTGAAATAAATGGAGAAAGAACAGGCACAGTGTCTTGAAGAATAAGATATTAATCTGTTTTCTACAGAGTATGTAAACTGCTTGTAGGCAGTACAGGGACACTATTAAAAAAAAGTATTAGCACAGATTTCTGTATATTATTTGAAGTTATGCAAAGATAAAAAAGGATTATTTTGAATAGTTTCCTCATTTTGTAAGCAAAAATATTTTAGTACAACAGAATCAGTCTGGAATGAATTTAGAGCAGCTGAATTTGGAGGAAGAGAAAGTAAGACAGTAATGGGACAAGGAAGGGGTGACATTTTAGGGAAGATTTCAGAATGTTCATACCTCTATGAATATAGAATGTCAGAACCTGTAGGAAGACTGAAGCTGCCACAGGCAGGAAACTATAACCATGTAATGGAATAAGAACAAAATCCATTAAGAGATTACATGGGTCAAAGTGGAACGATACATATACAGGATGTAGGACAGAGAAAAGAGGAAAAGATAAGACTGGGAGCTAGAGACATTTGAAAGAGTGCATTAAGCTTGGATAAAGAGGAATGAACCAGCAGGGGAGGAAAAGGAGAGAAACCAAACCAGCAGGTAGGATGTGGGTAAGTGAAGAGGGTTAAAGTGGGAGCTGTATATGAAGGTTGTCAAAAGGTATAAAAATACCAAGAGCTGACTAGAAAAAAAAAAAAAAAAAAACCTGAGATGGAAAACTGAGATGCAGTACTAGAAAATGAGGCAGATATGAAGGAGAAGCATGATTAAAGTAGCTTTAAAGGAATGAGTCAAACACGATAGGGCTGAATATGCAGGAAAAAGTTGATCTAGCTGAACCATTTTGTTTCACAGTCACCCAGATACAATCCAGGCTTTACAGTGTGAATAAATTTCACAACTGTTATTCTTTCAACACCTATTTCTTGTTGAACCATTTAATATACCTCTGGGTCATTATTTCATGTGGCTGTATTGTGTCACAGGTCTAAACAACCTAGTTTTGTGTAAGTAAATCATCATACAGTGACAAATAGAAAACAAAATATGTCCATTTCCACAAAGATGTTTACAAAGACTCTTTAAGACAATTTTATTTATGAAAGACATAGTTTGTATATACATGTTGTAGAAATGTATTAAAATTCTTTGAAAAAATATTTTAAAGGCCTAGGAAGTTAGAACCTTGACTGATACATAAAAGATTTGCATAAAAATAATTTTATCTTTGACACAGAAAGCATTTGGTTTTGCTTGTTTTCTGTGTCAATTGACTGGTTAAGAAAGCGCTCTTGAAATCTGACAGCTGATAAACTTTTTATCAGGTACAGTTTAAATCCTTAATATATATTAATACAGTTCAGTAATCCTAAAATTTTTAATACTATTGGGGTGCATGTGCTGACAAAATATGCTGAGACAATAGAAACGAAATTGGATGTTGGAACTTAGAAGGAGGTGTTAAAGAATGCTCTTTTTAGAAAAGTTTTTCCATAGATACATGCCCACCATTCATCTTGTTTCTGTGTGCTTAGATTGTGGTTATGAGAGAAATTGTTATGTGTTTCATCACTAACAGTGACCTTGATTTTTTTGGTTAACACAGTTAACTTTCACTGCTTTAGATCTGAACTGGCCGAACACACGGGTCCATACAGTAATGTGTATGTATGAGTATTTAGATACACCTCATCATCCAAATGGGTCCATCGACTGGAGGAATACTTCCAGTTTGCTCATGAGCTGGCACACAGGAAGCAGGCAAGGGAATTCCTGAAGTAACAACGAGTAGTTATTCTCATTTAAGATTAAATTTCAAAACCCAAGTGCAAGAGAACAGATATTGGCCTCTTCAAAGATCTGACTCCAAGAGTCCCAAGGGATAAAGCTCTGGAGGGAAGGGGAGGGGGGGCAAGAAAACTGGTTAATATTCAAAGTTCACCTCCTCCAAGTTCAAGAGAGTTCCATCCAAATGAATATGAAGTCAGGCAAAAGTGCCAGGAAGCCTGCATGAATGAACAAGGACATCTTGGCAAAGCTCAAGAATAAAAAGTAAGCATACAGAGGGTGGAAGAAAGGATTGGTAACCAAGGAGGGATACAGAGGCACTGCCCGAGCATCCAGAGATGAGGTTAGGAAAGGCAAAGTCCAAACAGAATTGAATCTGGTCAGGGATATCAAAGACAATAAGAAGAGTTTCTATAAGTAGCTTAGTGATAAAAGGAAGAATAGGGAAAATGTAGGCCTACTTCTGAATGAAATGGGCAACCTGGTTACTCACAATGTGGAAAAGGTTGAGGTACTGAATTCCTTCTTTGCCTCAGTCTTTACTAGAAAAACTGTCTCTCAGGAAACCCAGACCCTGAAGACCAGGAGGGAAGCTGGAGCAAGGAAGATCTACCCCTGATAAAATACGATTTCAGGGAATACTTAAATAAATGGGACAGACATAAGTCCATGGACCCCAATGGGATGCACTCCGGAGTACTGAGGGAACTGGCTGATGTCATTGCAAGATCATTCTCAATAACCTTTGATTGATCATGGCAAATGGGAGAAGTGCCCGAAGACTGGAGAAAAACGTGTATTACTCCTATCCTCAGAAAGGGCAAGAAGGAGGACCCAGAGAGCTCCAGGCTGGTCAGCCTCTCCTTGATCACTGCGAATGTGAGGTAGCAGATAATCTTCAAAGCCTTTTCCAGGCACATAAAAGACAAGTAAGTCACCAGGACTTCTCAGCATAGATTGACCAAGGGAGAGTCATGCTTGACCAACCTAGTAACCTTCTACAATGAAATGACTGAGCTGGTGGGTGAGAGGAGAGAAGTGGATATTGTCTACATCAACTTCAGTAAGGTTTTTGACACTATCTCCTGTAAGATCCAGCAGAGAAGCTGCTGAAGTACAGTCTGGCTGACCACGCAGTAAAATGTATTGAAAACTGGCTGAATGGCCTGGCCCAGAGGGTGGTGATCAGCAGTGCAAAGTCTAATTGGAGGCCAGTAACTAGTGGTGTACCTAGGGTTCAATAGTGGGTCCAGTCCTGTTTAACATTTTCATTAATGATCAGGATGACAGGGCAGAGTGTACTCTCAGCAAGTTTGCTGATGTTACCAAACTGGGAGGAGTGGCTGATACACCAGAGGATTGTGCTGCCATCCAGAAGGACTTTGACAGGCTGGAGAAACAGGCTGATATTAACCTCATGATGATTAACAAGGAGAAGTGCAAAGTTCTGCTTTTGGGAAGGAATAAATCCAATATAAAGTATGTATTTATATATAAACCAATATATTCTGGGGGCTGAACAGGTGGAAAGCAGCTTGGCAGAAATAGACCTAGGGGTCATGGTGGACACCAGGTTGAATATGAGCCAGGAGTGTGCGCTTGCTGCTGTAGACTAGGTATTGCTAACATTTTGAGGGTGGTGATCCTTCCCTTCTACTCATCACTGCTGAGGACACACGTGGAGTACTGTGTCCAGTTCTGGGCTCTCCAGTACAAAAAAGACACACACATACTGGAAAGAATCCAGTAAAGGGCCACTAAGATAATTAAAGAAAAGTTTGGAACATCCCTCATATGGTGAAAGGCTGAGAGAGCTGGGAATGTTTAGCCTAGAGAGAAGGATCAGGGGATTTTATAAATGCATAAAAATACTTGAAAGGAGGGTTCAGAGAGGACAGAGCCAAGCTATTTTCAGTGGTGCCCAGTGGCAGGACAAAAGGTAATAAGGACAAACTGAAACACAGGAGGGTCCTTCTGAATATCAGGAAATACTTTTTTACTGCGAGGGTGACTGAGCACTGGCACAGGTTGCCCAGAGAGATTGTGGAGTCTCTCATATTCAAAAGCCATATGGACATGGTCCTGGGCAACTGGCTCTAGGCAGTTCTGCTTGATCAATGGGGTTGGACTGGATGACCTCCAGAGAATTTTTCCAAATTCAATCATTCTGTGATTCTGTGATTCTGTGCTACAGTAACATGCTACATCATTTGAAGTGTAACTTTATTGCCAACAGCTACAGGATTGGTCAAATTACTTCTGTGACTACAACACATAACAAAGCTAAAGTCAAGAAAGAATCAATGAGATTTCAGATGTAGCTTTAAGGAAATTTACTTTCCCATGCTGTTTCTCAGGTCCCATTGCTATTTCTTGGCAATGTTAAGCTATGACATTTTCCATTGTTTAACCTTTATGGCCTTCTATCCCATCAGGCATTCTTCATGAGTTTTGCTATGCAAAACTAATTTCTATTGGGTCAGAAGATTTGTCACACACACCATTAACAACAGAACCCCACTTTGCATTTCTTTCTAAGTGTGGTCATCTTCAGAACTTTCTTCTTGTAGCTTGTCTTACCACTAAATTATGTTCAAGATGAGTGACACACTTCTTAAAAAAAGATCATATCTTCATCAATTCTTGTTTTGTAGTCTTATCTGAGCAGATTTTTTTTTTTTTTCTGGGAGCTTTCAACACTATCTGAATGACAATGCATTCCTGCAGATATGGCAAAAGGCTATTTTAAGGTATGAAGTACCATTTGCTATTTACATAGCAAGAATTTAGCTGGCCTAACGTTTACCTAAATGATTACTGAAATTTACCCAGTTTGCAGGTAGACTGAGGACTTCAAATGGGCATAAACAAATGATCTCTGTGTAGATCTCTGCAAGTCTAGTTGTGCTTATGACATCAGCCACAGAGTCATGCAAAGGAGGTAATTTAACTCACAGAATCGGTTCAAATCAAACCCAGCTTACTAGCTCAGGCTCAGTATCACTTATACCAGATACAGCATACATTCACCTGGAACAACTACAGATTTCTCTGTGCAGTATTCTTAAGTGTCTTAGTGTCAAGAGACATGTCCAGTTAATGTGCAGGGATGCATGAATGGAACTAGACACACTGGAATATTTTCTACGAAAGAGATTAATAAAACAATTATTCTAGAATATAATTTGTAAGGAAATCTGCAAATTCAGATTCTTACAACATATCAGGCAGAGGAGAAGAGGGACAAGCGATTTGCTTTGCATCTGCACTAGTGCTCATGTATAACAATGACAGTAGCATGGACACTATGCTTCCCAATTACCTTTAAGGGCATGCCTAACATTAGGGACTGGAGAAAATATCTGATATTGGACTATTCCTCACAATCAAATTGTCTGACTATATTTTACGTTTGAGAATTCTGTCACAGTTTACCCTGATGCTGGCCTTTGAATGCAATGAGCTGTGTCAGAATTTGGATGAAGATAGGCCAACCGAAGGTGGACTTAAAGTGTCTTAAAGAAGAGCCATGAATATGGCAGATATATAAGTTGGAGACAAATCCACCAGCAGAGATAATTTGGATGCACAAGATTTTTTTTCTGTGACTTCAGTTTACAAAACATACTTTTCATATATGTTCACTAACTGTAGGCTTTCAGTTTTTCCAGATGATTAACTCAAAACAGAACTTAGATTCTGGTTCATATTAATTTTTAAATTTTTCAACTACAAGTGAAATCACTGGAAGCCATTTGGAAAGCAGGAACTCTCAACTAGTATTTAGTAATTTTAAACCTAGTAAATGTCAATTCATATTAAAAATCAACTACAAAGAGACAAGATGTCTCTTTTGATTATTATTTGCCTATAAATATATTACTATTATCACAGTGTATATGTACATGGAGGCAGAGTACATTTTTAAAAACTCCTGTCTTAAGGATTAGATTTCAGTCACATAAAACACATGTTGGAAACCATGATTACAATAGTCATCACTTTCACTTCAATGTTATTTAATTTGACAATTGAAACTATACTGAAAAAATAGGGTACACAGGTAAAATAAAACTAATTAGAAGCTAATTATAACTTTCTCCATACATATAATAATAATAATAATAATAATAATAATAATAATAATAATATGCATACCTGTATCTTTATAATAAAAAGTAGTCTAAAAAGTTTCTCTGATTTGGATGATTTGCAACTTTCTTTTCTATTTTTCCTTTTATTCTTTTGAAATGTCCCAAACAATTCTAAATTATAACATTCAAAATATAAAAATGGAAAGACTTTATCATTTTTTCTGTCTTCTCTTTTGGAGTATGTAATCCATAGATTTCAGGAAATAAATGCTTTCCTGTTATTGATGGAGGGTTTATTTGTTTGTTTGTCTTTTAATTTCCTCTATTTAACATAATAGATGACATCTTACGTACATACATTCCCTTTTATAATTGGTATCATTACTTTAGTCAGATTTCCTTAGTTCATAATAATTGTGAAACGTACAATGGAATTGCTGTTATTGACACTTTAAAAATATTTTTTTCTTTTTTTTTTCTCCATCTCTCACATGCACATAAAGCAAGGTATATTAAACAAACTGAAAAGAATAGAATCTTTTTGATTTTTAAATTAATCCTGAATAACTTCCTGTACAAGGTTCTGATGCCAAGAAGAAAGGAAGAATATGAAACAATCATGTTATGTTCAAAATAACTTCAGTACAGATGGATACTACCAAATCAATCACATTATAAAGGCAAATTAATACTAAACATAACAAGCCAGCCTACATTCCTTTCCACTGAAAAAACCCCACATAAATATTTGTGCAGCTATCTAAGACATTTACTTGAAAGTATTCTGTTAGTGTATACCATAGCTAATTTTAGGAAGCTTGTACCATCTACACAAAATCAGAAACAATAATAGTCATGATCTCTTCAAAGCTAGAGTAAATCATCTAGGGAAAGAAAACAAACTATAGCATTACAAAGTTTTCAGTATGTTTCCTATTCTATGTCAATAGTGTCATTGGGGAAGAAAAGTAAAAAAAAAAATAAATAAGTTTAAACTACCAAGTTTAATATGAAAAAGCACAGTAAAAAAAAAAAAAAAAGCCAACATCATTCTGAGGACAACAATTAACTGGAAGTATCAAAGCTTTTAACAAAAACTGTCTCAAGAACATCAGAATCAGGAAGCCTGCCAGAAATAGTTGGTGCTGCTCATAAAGGTGTAAAAGGAATACAAAAGATAATACCATGAGGAAAATCAAACCACATTTCTACATTGATATTCAGAGCAGAGGATGTCTAAGAACCAGTCCTTACTGGAAAAAGCTCTCTGAAATGTAAATTTCAAATAGAAAATGTTTCAGAACCAAACAATACAAGTAGCCAAGACCAGACAGCAGTCACTGCAGAGTTTTAAAGAAATTCAACTGTGAGAAAGCTGAATTTATTACATATTGGTGCAGCCTCATGTCAAGCACTTTCTGCAGTTTCGGGCTCCACACTATAAGAAAGATATAAAAATATTAGAATGTGTCCAAAAGAGGGTGTGAGAGACTGAATAGCCAGCTAATTGTCTCAAAGCTTGCTCCTTGGTGTGCTTATCTGAGAAGATCAGCATTGTTGCATGGCAGAGTGGTTCGCAGGCTTGCTGAAGCAGTGAATCATGTCACCCAGGTGGGCCACCTGCCCACCAAGGAACAAAGAACAGAGAAAGTGCACAAAATATATGTGCAAGTGTGTACCTTAGGCACTCAGCTGCCGTCTCAGACCCCCTGTGGGGACCGCTGACTCTATGAGCAACCACTGAAGATCCTGTAGGACCACTGACTCCGTGAGCAACCACTGAAGATCCTGTAGGACCACTGACTCCGTGGGCAATACCCTTGGGACGCTGTGGATCCATGGTGGTAACTGTCTGTGCTCTTCCATCTGGACCTCTTGCTTAATTTCCCATCTTTTCTTCCTTCCTTTCCTATCACTGCTTTCTCTCTTTCCCCCAAAGATTTAATAAACGAGTAAACTTAGGACATCTGACCTCGTTTGTGTCTTAATCTCGTCGAAGGGAGGTTTGTCTAGCTGCCCCTAGCATCCCAGACTTGTCTGAGGTCATCTAGAAAGCAAGGGGGCCTTCCTCTCATCCAACAAAATTGGATCATAACAGAGGGCTACAAAGGTGGTGAAGTGACTAGGGAGCATGACACATGAGGAACGACTGAGGATACTAGGTTTATTTGGCTTAGAGAAGAGGAGACTGAGGGGTGACTTCATTGTTGTCTACAACTTTGTCATGAGGGAAAGCAAAGAGGGAGGTCCTGATCTCTTCTTTCTGTTGTTGGGAGATAGGACATGAGGGGGTGGCTTAAAGATGTGTCAGTTCAGATTGGATATTAGGAAAAAGTTCTTCACTGAGTGGTTGGTCAAGCACCAGAATAAGCTCCTCAGTGAAGTGGTCATGGCCCCAAGCCTGACAGTGTTCAAGAAAACATTTAGACAAACCTGTAAGAGACATGGTTCAACTTTTAGGTTGCCCTGTGTGGAGTCAGGAGTTGGACTCGATGATCCTTGTGTGTCCCATCCAACTCGTGATGTTCTATGATTCTATGACAGCAATGGTAGATGAAAAGAATGAAGTAAAAGTGATGAAATCCAATGCATAAAAATACAGGGTAACACACATAGTCAGTTGGTGTCCAGTGGAGTTTTAATGTGCTATTACTACTCCTGGATGAGTGTCTGGATACCATTCCCTAAAGAAGCCTGTGGTGAAAACAAACAAACAAATAGAAACCAAATAAAGAATAGAATATAAGCATTCTTATGAAAGAAGCAACCAATAATACAGAAAACATTTAACTAGGTGAAATTAAGACTATATATTATAATTATAAAACCATCATGAGTGGAGTTCAGGTAAATCCATCTGAAAAAAATATAAAACTTGGAAAGATGCAAGGAAAGGCAACAGAATTACCAAGTATACAGAATGATATCCATAGAACATAATAGCATGCAGTCCGTTATACATGTGAAAAGACAATAGTTTGATATATATAAAATAAAGAAAAGGAGAATTATAATTGAAAATGCTTCTTCATAGTATCTCATAATAAATATTTTTAAAAATAGAGAACACATAATGAAACCATCAGGAAGCATCTTTAAAATGAAGAAACAAACAAAAAAATATACTATATCTTCATGTTGAAATTGGTTATCTTGAGATCTCATAGAAGGCAAACATAAATAAGATCAAAAAGTATTTAATGAGTACAGAGAAGACAGATTCACCTGTGACTTCTAAAAATTTTGGTCTAGAGTAATTTCCACTCAGAAATGAAGGGAAAACTGGAAAAATTTATGAAAATAGGATGTTATTATTTTATTTGCTTCACCAGCTCCCCCCCCCCCCCAGCGAAATATCTATTTTTACTGTGAAATAACATTTTTAAAATGCCCATACTGCTGTATGGAAGCTCTGATAACCTTCCACTAGAGTAGAGCTGCAGTGTCATTTCACATTCTCTTAATTCTCATTTCTTCCCTGTTATGATCAGATCTCTGCCATATCTACAGAACTGTGGTTTCAGATTACAGGTCCAGTTTACAAGAACATTTTAATTATAATGTTAAGTGATTTCCTTTGATGTCATTGCCTTAGTTTATGATTACAATTACAGAAAATTTCAGGTATTGAATTAGTAGGGTTTTGTCTCAATGATCCTGCTGAAGTTTCTAACTGCTGAAAATTTTAAAAGGATGAGGAAAGACACAGGTTGCATTTACTAATGCAAATGCAGTAGCATCTGTACCCTGGTAACTGGGGTGAAAAAACATCCTGGAAAAAGTCACTTTTGTCCTGTAGAAATCAACATATCTAATCAGAAAATTTTCTCAGTTCTTGCAGCATGTTTTCAGCACATAGTTATGTTGCTCGTTCTCTGCCTGCCACCAATGCTGGTGCTGGAAAGTAACCATTGCTGGTCAACTTCTTGTTAGATAGATCTCTCAGTAGCAGAGACAAGATGTGGTGGCACAGAGATAGAAATAATCCCTGATTGAGGGTTATCTTACTAAAGCCAGGGAAACAATGAACAGACCTTCAATAATTTTCATCTTTTTCCTCTTTGACCCTTTTTTGTTTCCCCTGTTGAGGTCACACAGAATTTGTCTTGCAATGCAAATATATGTAAATATATTTTCCAATTTCGAAAGCCTAATTTCTGTAACTGTTGACCAGCTCAGATGGGTAAGTGAAAAGTTAACCATAAAACCTTTCTGGTACTTTGATATGAGGCATAAGTGGCATGGCCAGATTTTTCTTTCATCAGTAGCTATGGGATATAGGAAATTTCAAGATGACAGTGTATAACAGTTCTTAAAAAGAGAGGTATTGAGTAATCTTTGACACAATTATGGATCAGTTCTACTCCTGGGTGAACACAAGTGTATAGTCTTGACTCTGAGCCAGCATGATTTTTGCATGGCAGTTATAGTGGGGCAACGTGGAGTGTATATAAAGCTGTCTCTATACATGGTCAGAGCCAGCTGAAAATAGTTTATCACTTAGTCCAAAGGAATAAATTCTGTCTTCTGCCTGGCTTTTAGTTGATGCAAAGTGAGCTCCCATCCACCCATAATATTCCAGACCAACAAGAAAGTGTCTATTGCTTTTCCCAAGAAAGCACAGTTTTCTTGGGGCTAAATCGGTTAGAAGAATTCAGTGGCATTAAAACTTCTCAGCTCAAAACTGCAATCTGAAGAGCTTCACAATGCCATTTTCCCAGGAAAGTTCTCTATTCACCAACCTGTGGGCTGTTCCAAAAAGGGAATTCTGCCTTTTTAGAGTGCTGGTGAGAACATTCATCTGAGAGCCAACAGTCCTGCAATTCTGCCTTTTTTTTAATGTGGTCTAACTGAGCATTCATTATTAAGCTACTAATTGGAAAAAAAAATATAGAGAATCCTGCTTGATCTTTCCAGTCTGGTTCTTTGCACAGTACCACAAAAGGAGACATTAATGTTGTTTTCAATTCTTTCTTGAAATATTGAGATGACTCCAAGGCACTCACCTAATTTCACTTCTTGACAACTGTATCAGCAGTGTAAAAATTTGCATCTGAGCTAATTGTCTAAATGCTTCTAATAGTTGCAGTGTAAACAGGTACCCATGGAAACCTTTTTGTTGTGATGCATTTGACCTATTTTAGACAGCTAGATTAGGTTGAGATGATTCATGTTCTAGGTATTTATTTCCACTGTCTACGAAAGTTGTTTTTGTGATTTTCTAATATTGAGACATCTACATGGTAGGAGTCTACATGAGAAGAATTACACTGTCATCATCTTATTTTGTCTGTCTTGGAAGCATAATCCAAATGGTTCTTTTGTATAAGATCAGTCATATTGGAGAAAGTCAGACGAGAATTGGGGCTGGTGAGTAGCTTCAGTAATTATGGAATTTTTACTTAATATGCTGTCTGTAGACATCCTAGGCATTAATATTTGTATAGGTTAGCAAGCATCATGTGGTATTGTTACCTTGACTGTATTCTGTAACTCCGACTCAGATTGTTTGTATTTGGCTACCGTCGTAAGAAATATTTTTTGTAGTTGAATTAAACCTTCTTGAAAATTTCAAATAACACATCCAGAAAAAGTTGTCTTCTCTCCCTATAAAACTGACATCATGATACCATGAGAACATTCTTGTCCAGGAAGGGCTGCGTTGGAGAAAAAACTAATTACACATCTTTATCTGAGGAACATGATTCTATAAAGGTAAGAATAGCAGAGGTAGAACACTAGTATGGCTCCAGATTCCTGAAATGTTATTTCCTTGTGTTCAATAAAACACACATTTTTAAAAATTAATTTGTGTTTGACCTTTTGTTAGCCCATTAGAGAAAAGTTTTATAGTTGAGGATAAAGACTGAGCTTAAGCATGGGAACCTTGTTAAAGATGTAGTTGTTGCAGTCCTTTGTATATCTTCTTTTGTGGATGACCATCTTAGTGGTCTGCAGTAGGCAAGCAAAAAATGTATGAAAAGAACAGCAGATAAATAAACATATAATTTAACTTAAAAATATTCTTTCTCCTACACATTGCTTCCCTTGAGGTAAGGGCTGTTAACATAGTTAAAAGCCGCAAACTGGAAACTAGGGTAAGTAATTATCTAAGAATAAACTTAAATGATAAGCAAATAGAGATTTAATTACTTCAGTGTCTTTAAGACACAAATGATTTATTTCAGTCCTGAAAACAAATTATTCTGAGAAGGAGCTGGTAATCTTGAGTAAGCACAACTTGCCTCCTCAAGGCATTCTTGCTCTACTTCACTTTTTCTGAAGGCATTTAAATATACAATTTGAATCTAACAAACAGAAATGTTACATTTATTTGAAATGTAGTTAATGATGGCAATGCTGTTGAAAATTAGACATCTAGGTTCAAATGCAATGTTTTACTTTCCAGGGGTCAGGAGGAAAATACCATCAAGGGAAAGGCATTACTGTTTCTTCATTCTTCTTCCTTGGTCCCTTCATCCTTCTACACCCTACCACATGTCCTGTAATGGCTTTAACTGATCCAAACTATCCTTCCAAGTTGTTGCATCAGTGAAAAACCATGTTATGGGTATGCCTAGAACATGACCAGCCTCCAGGAAAACTGAATATATTTAACTGAGTAAGATGCTATTTGAAATAGACCTTCTAAGGTTAAATTATATATTTCTTTGCTCTTGTGCAAGTAAGCATCATACCTCATTTTAGCCTTGATCTTTTCAAGTTCCCTCTTGAGCAAGTATCTACCTACTACCTACACTTTTTCATTTTTAATTATCCTTCATCACTTGGTATTATCAGTTAAGGATGCCATTGAAACCTTTCCTCAAAATTATTTATGTTCACTGTATTCATATATAGTTGAGGTAGTGTGATTTTTGTATGCTAACATAGCTCCCCAGGCACACATAATCCAAGAAATACAGATTTTTCATCAGCAGCTTGAAAACTGGGAAGGAATAATAGTATACAACAATAATTAAGGTGTTTTTGCTTGTCTTTGCTTCCTATTAGATTAACGGAATGAGGTAGACAACTAAGATATCACTTATATCCAAACCAGAAAATGTTATTTCTTTTTCCAAGTACTAACACAAAAGACTTGGAAGGAAAAACAATTAGCGGAACTTTAGAGTGCACAAGTTGCAATTCAGATCCTTCTGCCTGAAGAGTTAACAGATATTTTTGAAAATATACTAGAAGCTCTGGATAAAGTGATTATTTTTGATACCTGACATTATGATATATAAAAAGGGAAAAGCTGCACCAGAAGTATTTGGCAGGTAAGTCCTCTTTAAGGCAAAAAAAATGATTAGTGTTTTTTCATAAGTGATAGTATCGCTCCACAGAGCTTAGTGGTAAAAAAGACTTACTGCGGAATGCTTAGCTCTGATTTATCCTTTGATCTTGATAAAGTAAGTTTTGTAAATACAGTGATTGATGCTGAAACTGATGATTTATATCTATATTGCACACTAAATAGATCATGTCCACTTCTAAGTTAGGTTCGGGGAACTCATTGCAGAAGTTGAATTTGGTTGTTGGCTTTCTTCTTCCAGTTCTGCACTGCATCTCCTGTGTGATATTTTTCTATTGTTATTCTGAATTAAAGAAACTGTTCTAACTTATCTCACTCTTGAAGGATATTTCAGTAGGAGGTATGCAATGACTGAAAGAGTAAACTAACCAATATCATCTATCTGGGTTTTTTTGGCATACTTAAGTGCTGCTGTAGCCTAAATGAACTATGATTTCTATTCCTGTACATAGTCTATGTACATATTCTATGTACACTTACTTTCCTTTAATTATGGCAAATCTAGATCCAGTTTATACTTTACTTTTTTGAAACCCTTTGATATTCTCTTTCTTTTTTCTCTCAAAAGAAGAGTACTGAGAGGATAAAGTATATTGCCTTCTACTGCTCTTTCCTCACAAACATTGTGCCTCTTGTGTTGAAAAAAACGTTCTGGTTCTATTTTTTTTTTTTTTTTTTTAAAAAAACCCCTATAACATGTCAAAGGATAGGTAGAAAACAATCCTAGACTGTGAACTGCTAATTACAAACTAGGAGGTAGGAAGTAGAGTTCTGGCCATAATTTCTTGTCAATGTAATCCCTTCTACAGCTGAAAATATTCTAATCCTTTCAAAAAATGTTCTTCCTATAGATAAAATCCTATAGATAAAATCAATGTCTTGTGAAGAGTAAAATGAAATAAAAAAAAACAGTAACAAACAAAGCCTTGTGGGAAGGATTCTATTCTAGATCCATACACACATTTAGCCAACCTCATGCCAAGTGTCTGGTTTCAGGTTAGCTGAAAAATGTTCTAGCAATTGTCTTTGTGTGCATTGGACCTCATACAAAGAAGCGCTGGTTGGGGATGTGAAGGTTGGGGACAGCCTTGGCTGCAGTGACCGTGAGTTTAGGTTAGACATTAGGAAAAATTTCTTCACAGAAAGGGTTGTCAGGCTCTGGAATGGGCTGCCCAGGGAGGTGGTCGAGTCCCCATCCCTGGAGGTACTTAAAAGAAGGATAAATGAGGTGCTTAGGGACATGGTTTAGTGGTGGGATGGCAGGGTTAGGTTAACGGTTGGACTTGATGATCTTAAAGGTCTTTTCCAACCTAAACAGTTCTATGATTCTATGATTTGCTTCTGGGATTCATAATTTTTGCTGGTCCTGTTTTCTGAGTTTTGTTTTTGTTTTATTTTGGGTTTTCTTGGAGGGGGGTCTTTTAAGTAAACTCACTAGCCTATGCTAATTATTTAACTTCTTAGTCTCATAAAGTGTAATTGTTTCCTTTGTGCTCTCAAATTTCAAGCTATCCTAAGAGGCAGGTCGGCATTTCATTTAGAGATTAATTTTTCCTATTCCACTATATTTTCTTCTGGCATTCTACACGGTTAAGCCATATTGTAATAAATTTCCTTTGATATTGACAGGACCCTGAATGTATCAGTGGACTCTGCAGCCTGTCCCCTTCCCAGGGCACTGAGCTGCTGTAGCCCTTACCTGAGCTGTGATGTGTACTGATTCAGCCTCAGAAGGTCACTCCTCTCTCACTTGAATATAAAGAGAGGTTAAACTAGCCCTGTTCATGGGTTGAAGCCTAGAGTCCATGACAGACTCAAAAACCATCTGAAATTCTTTTTGTTCATTATTTATACCTCCTAGATAAAATGGGAGAAAAACAGTTGTGGATTCCTTAACATCTTCAATATCTAAAGCAATATTTCAGTGCACTTTAAAATATACATAAACAGTTTCAAAAATTAAAGGAATATCCAATCTAAAATCTGCTGTGTTGATATGAGAAAATAATAAAAGATATATAGGAACAGTTTGTACTTTATGCCATCAGACACTCTAACCACAAAACCATGCTGTTAGCTTCAGACAGCCTGAAGTGCCCTTCAGCATAACACAAAAGACAAGAAGAATGGAAAATGCACTTGCTCCAGTATTGAGCTTAATAGGAAGTCTTAATCCTTTGTGCTTAGGGGAAAAATTAAGCTGAAAGTATCAGACAGACACAGAAAAGTAAGTTTCTGAGCAGAGCGGTGATAGAAAGGTCCTGAGTTTTAGTGTAAAAAAAAGTTCTTAAAAAACACCAAAAAAACCCTGAAAAACACCTCAGTTCCAATATCTCTAGAGGATATTGTCCTGAGTAAGTAGACATGAAGGATGATTACTTCAAAGCATACAGACTCTGACACTTTTATCCCCAGAGGACCTGTTTCCCTTGTGAGTAAGAATTTCCTGCCTGTGTCACTGAACCTTTTTCAGACAAAGTTTCAGTTTTTCAAGAGCTGTATGCGTAGCTCTGCTTGAAAAGGTCTTACATATGTCATCTGCATTTCTGAAGAGTGCATGGCTTGGAGGAGACAGATTAAAGGTCAATATTTGTCATAACAGATCAGTCTGGCAGGAAACGAATGACGATGATATAATTCTTTAAGTAGAATTCACTGTAACTACAAATGAGAGCCAGATGCAGTCCTGATACAAAGCTGTTAGTGAGTCACCTGGTGCAGCAGAGTATGTTACAACAGCCAGAGCAAACAACTGAGATTCTTCCCCTCCTTTCCTCTGTTAAATCAATGTCTACTACATCATTATATGTATTATATCATTTAGTTTAACTAAATGAAAGCAGGGAAAGATTAATTGGACAGTATACCAAGTGTCATAATGCTGAAACAAAGCTGTAATGTCTGTAGCTTTTTTGGAATGACTATTGAGTATTCCCCCAAATGACCAGTGAACAATGTTCTGACAATTAGGTCTACTTGGAAAAAATAACATTAAAAATTCTAGAGAAAGGTTTTTTCACTTATAAAATATCGTTTTGTTTATTTTTATGTAATGTCTTTAACATTTTTAAAAGAAAAAGCTATTACTCTAAAAAGAATTGAACAGATACAGACAGAATCAGCACTATCTAAAAGTCAGCAGGTGAAAGTGGGCGTATTTTAATGTACTTTTAAGTTCCACTATGCAATTTAGATGTCTCATGTTGGAGACGAATGCAGTTTTGTTTGTAATTAGTTTCTTCAAAGGCAAGTGTGGCTTGAGAGTTCTATATTAAATTATACAATTTCCACATGCTGAGAACATATGTTTTTCCATTCTTGACTCCTCTCTGCTGTGTTTTGCTCCAGCTTTGAATCCTCTGATGTATTTGCTGTGAATTTTATAGGGATATTTCAGATATTTTTAATTCGTGTTGGTAATATCTGATAGTAGTTACAATATTTCTTATTATTAGTTTATGCTCAGAAACACATGGCAGTATAGATTTAAAATTGCAAAGTGCAATAATGAGCAAACATATAATTATCCAAAGTAATAAAATCCAAAGTATTTGCTAAAAATCAACACAACCTTCCCTGACCTTTACAGTTCTCTTAACACAGCCATGCACTTGACTTCTATTGGAAAGTATATGATTAAACTGAATTAAATACTTGCAATTGTTTTGTCTGGAGATTACTTTGCATTGCTCTGAGACGGATGATAATTTGCACTGATGGACTTGCTTCAAAATGGAATACATCAGCAGGACTTTTTTTCCAAAGTATGTTTGTGGAGGGGTGGGATTTTAGGAAGAATGAAAATTGTTGAATTAACATCTTGGGCCTTAGTAACTCAGAACTAAAATACCTTTACGTGGTAAAAATCCTGTTCAATATCTTTTTTAGATAACATGTTTTTAGGAGGAATTTGGAAACATTGCCTGGGAATGTAGAGATAGTATTACAGAAGTCAAAGTTCTTCTGAAGCTAAGACTTGCAAGGGACGTTGGGGTCAACAAGAAGACCTTTATTTCTACATCAAACAGTAAAAGGCTGAACAAAGCAAATGTTGGCTTATTGTTGCATGGAGTAGTGACAACAGGCATGGCTGAGGTATTCAATGCCTTCTTTGCCTTTGGCTCCATCAGAAGGTCTCCCAGGCCTCTGTGCTTAGAGTCAGGGTTCATGAAGACCTACCTGTGGCACATGAGGATTGAATCAGGGATTATTTGCAAGAACTGAAGCCATACATGTTTGTGAGACCAGATGGACTGTATCCAAGAGTGGTGGCCAATGTCCCTACGAAGCTACTCTCTACTGTCTTTGAAAACTTCTGGAGACTGAAGGAGATCCCTGAAAACAGTACAAAAGTGGGGGTAGCGCCTATCCTCAAAAAAGGCCAAACAGATAATCTGGGGAATTGCAACCTCACTTTACTGCCTTGGAAAATCATGGGGGAAGGCTTCTTGCAATACATATATGGGCACATGAAGGCACCAGGAGAAGGTGATCGGGGGCAGTCAGCATGGATTTACCAACGGAAGATCATGCCTGCCCAGCCTTTGGCTGGAGACTGACTAATGTGACACCCATCTACAAGAAGGGCTGGAAGGAGAATCCGGGGAACTACAGGCCTGTCAGCCTGACCTCAGTAGCAGAGAATGTTATGGAGCCGTTCATCCTGAGTGCGCTCACAAGGCATGTGTGGGACAATTGGGAGATCAGGCCCAGCCAGCATGGGTTCATGAAAAGGAAGGCCCTGCCTGACCAATCTGATCTCCTTCTATGACCAGGTGACCCGCGTAGTGGATGAGTGAAAAGCTGTGGACGTTGTCTATCTGGACTTTAGAAAAGCCTCTGACACTGTCTCCTACAGCATTCTCCTCGAGAAGCTGGTGGCTCATGGCTTAGACAGGTGTACTCTTTGCTGGGTAAAAAACTGGCTGGATGGCCGAGCCCAGAGAGTTGTAGTCAACGGAGTTAAATCCAGTTGGTGGCCGATCACAAGCAGTGTTCCCCAGGGCTCAGTTTTGGGGCCAGTTCTGTTTAATGTCTTTATCAATGATCTGGATGAGGGATTGAGTGCACCCTCAGTAAGTTTGCAGATGACACCAAATTGAGCAGGAGTGTTGATCTGCTCGAGGGTAGGAAGGCTCTATAGAAGGATCTGGAAAGGCTGGATCAATGGGCTGAGGTCAACTGTATGAGATTCAACAGGGCTAAGTGCCAGGACCAGCACTTGGGTCACAACAACCCCATGCAATCCTATAGGCTTGGGGAAGAGTGACTGGAAAGTTGCCTGACGGAAAAGGACCTGGGGGTGTTGATTGACAGCTGGCTGAATATGAGCCTGAAGTGTGCCCAGTTGGCCACGGCAGCCAACAGCATCCTGGCTTCTACCAGGATTCTGGATTTAACTTTCCTATTGGTTGTACCTGTTTACACTGGGTTTAAGCTTTGATTATATTTTCTGAATTCCAAGCGGTTCCAGTGATAAAAATGGTGTGAGATAGTTATCAAGCTTTCCGACTCCATCATCAGATATATTTGGACTTGGCATGCATATTTTTCTGTCCCTCTCTCTGGTTTTGGTTGGAGAGAGTTAATTTTCTTCTCAGTAGCTGGCATAGTGCTGTGTTTTCGATTTAGCATGGAAATAATATTGGTAACACACTGATGTTTTAGTTGTTGCTGAGCAGTGTTTACACCAGTCAAAGACTTTTCAGTTTCTCATGCTCTGCCAGGTGCACAAGAAGCTGGAAGGGAGGCGCAGCCAGGACAGCTGACCCAACTGGCCAAAGGGGTATTCCAGTCCATATGACCTCATGCTTAGGGGGAGTTAGCCAGGGGGGAGAGACATTGCTGCTGGGGATGGTCTGGGCATCATTCAGCAGATGGTGAGCAATTGCATTGTACATCACTTGTTTTCTATATTCTGGGGTTTTGTTTGTTTTGTTTTGTTTTGTTTTTTTCTTTACTGTTTTATTAAACTGTCTTTATCTCAACCCACGGGTTTTACCTCTTTTTTTTTTCTTTCCGATTCTCTCCCCCATCCCACTGAGGAGGGCTGGAATGGTGTTCAGCTGCCTGACAGGTTAAACCACAATACCCTCATAGCTTCTTGCCTGGCTTTCTCAGACTTTTCAATATCAATAAATTCATGTTCAATACTTCATTTTGGGGATAGTGGCATACATATAATAATACTAAATAATCCTGTTATTTTGGACTGATCAGAGCCTTTTGAGACAGCCAGCTTTTGAGTTTTATATCTGTATCAATTTTATACATTTTCCATAAAACAGGCTGCCAATCATTAACTTTTGCAAACAAATACCATTCATCAGCATGTTTCTTCATAGTTGCAGTACTTCTTAGGCCTTGTTTGTTCTAAAATATATTACAGTTATTTAATGTGAGGAATCCTTCATTGTTGTTTTCTATTGAGAAGAGCAGCTCTGGAATGTCATCTGATTTTCCTGTCCATGGTACAAACATTTTATTTTTTTATTGTTTGTTGGTTAGCAAGCAAACTGGCGCCGTTGATGGGCATGTTGTGACATAGCCTTCTAAGAGCAGGCCCATGACCTCAAGAAATTTAGTTTCTTTAATCAAGAATTGTATCTGTTCAGATCTTGACTCCCATCTGTTTCTACCTACACAGCATTATCACGGAACTCCTGAACACCTTTACTTATGCTAGCAGCCTTACATGCTAGAAAAGATACCAGGTTGTGGATATGTGTAACAGTGGCTCTTGAAAGGAGCTCCACATGGCAGCACCCAAAGGCTATCCGCTGCCGCTTGGCACTGTAGAGCTTGTTAAAGGGTAGTTGCTTAAGATGCAAGTAGGTTCACCTGCATATAAATCATGCATGCCTTTTGAGGTGGGTTGTTTGGTTTTTTGAGAAGACTTGTCCACCCCCAGTCTATTGAAAAATATGAATGTTAGTTGTAACCCTCTGATAGATCTGGGGAAGAATTTACTGAAGTCTTTAGTGTTCACCACAGTTAATTAGTTTTGAAACTGAATAAGACATTGGACTAATCTGTAAACACTGTCAAGGTATCTGAAAAATATGAAGAGTAGGGGTATATTAATACTTCCTTCAAAGAACAACTGACATACCTTCAGCATAAATAATGAGAGCCTGTAAATAATATGACACTTTTTTTCTCAGTTCAGTTTAAATTAGGCTGTGCAAAACCAGTGATGAGCAGACATTCTTAAAGATGAGATCAGAGTTAATAGAAATGTTTTGGCTAGTAGTAGGCAAATGCAAGTTCTAAAGAGTTCCATAAAAAAGGAGCTACAAAGCAATAGCAAGGCATAGAAGGAAGAGTAATGGTTAGAGTTATGAGAAATGTTCTTAGCTGGCTCATGACAGACTGATTCCCAGCCTCCTGCTGAAAATGTCCCAGTAGAATATGAAGGTCAGTATTTGTGATGGTAGGGAAAAGTAAGTAATACAGGAAACATATTGAAAATGTTGTCTAATACCCTCCACAAGCCCACAAAACATACAGTAACATTCTGTAATTCCAGAGAGCATTTCCTGCTAGTGATACTTTCTACCATTTGATTTATAAAGCAGGACATATTTATGGTTTCTTTTTGGTAGATAGTATAATTAAGTCATATTTAATATAGAAGGTATCAATATGGTCTTTAAAGTTTATTTGGTTTGTGAAGCCAGAGAGCTTTTAAAGATTACTTTTATGTTTTCAACCTTTTTGTTGGTGGTTTTTCTTGTTGTTGTTGTTGTTCATTGGTTGGTTAGTTGGTTTGGTTTTATTTTCAGTGTCTTTCCACCATAAAGTAGGTTTGTCTGCACTAAGTGTCTTCCAGAAACTTTCTTTCCAAACTCAGAGAAATAAGAACTAAAATGGAACAATAACCATTGGGAAACAAGGTTTTGTAAAAGAGGAAGGCATTGTAAACTAATATGAAATAATAAACAGCTAAAGATTGACTTGCTGTCAAAAATTAGGCATTTCATTCTTCAGAAGAGTAAATGTAATAAAATTAAGAATTTAGAAAAATGGTCAGATTACTTGATGGGCAGTATTACTGCTATTCCATAGATTTGTTGTGACATGTTTGTTAGTAGAGTTCCTGCAACAATTTCTATCATTATTTGCTAATAATTATTTGTTAAGGTTAGGCCATCTGGAGTTACAATCTTAGTTTAAGTGTTTATTCCCCTTATTTCTCCTTTCACTTTGTATTGTTTTCTAAATATTTTTAAAAATTCATTATTTTGTTTGTATTATTATTGTGACTTAAAGTAATTCTATAACTTTATAGACTAATTATTACACATAATATTATTATAATAACTATATGTTGTTATTATATATTATATTATTGTAATTATTATTTATTATCTACAACTTCATTCTGCATTTTCTTTATCCAGGACACCTTCCATGATCATGTAGTCCAACTAAACTGCCAAAGAACTGACAGAAAACACAGAAGCTGAGTGTTTCCACTGCTTGAAAACAGGACAATATTCAGGTTTTGAACAGGACAGGTTTTAGACTGCTCTATCCCTCCTTACATCCCTCTAGTCTTCCTGTCTTCCACCATCTACCATCTCTTCTGCCACAACTTCTTCCACATGATTTCTTCTTTCTGTCCTCATCTTTCACTGTTCTTAAAAAACCCAAACCAAAACAACACAACCCCACCAAACCCCAAAAAGCAATCTTGTCTTAGCCAGGTAAATCCATTTTCTTTGTGACACAGCTGTGATATAACTACAATGTTTTAAAAATCTGATGCTACATGTTAGGTAGGTCTTACAGTGAATGGTCAGGTCTGTATCTGACACTCCAGAAGACAGATCACAAAAAAGAGATAGCACTAGAAACAGTACATTCTCTTTACACTTGTGCTGTTCTCTTCTTTCTTTCTTTCTATGTGTATTGTTCTTTTGTTTTGAGGAAAATATATTTTCAGGAAGGAGAACAGCAGCAATAGTAATAGCAACAGAAGCTTCTTCCTGAAAGAATCACAGGACAGACTGTCACATGTCTCTTCCTTCAAAGAAAGAAGAAATAATAGCTATTATTAAAATGGACACCTTCCTTTACTGCTGTATACTCCAAAATTGTTAGCTATTCCCACCCACTGTTCTAAGAAAGGCAGACAACATTTTTTAATAACAAAGATTTCCCCCTCCACAACAAAAAATGGGGCCTTGAGTTTTGTTTTACTGTTTAATATAGAAAAAGTAACATGTTTTTATTTTTGCTCTGTGTCATTTATTCCATGATGCTGGAAATGCTGCTGGTGGAAATATATTTTCAAGGCTATGTTCAAGATACCTATTATAGGAGAGAACCAGGAATTTCCTTGTAGTACAAAACTCAACATCAAGTAGAAAATGCCAGTCAACTGTTGAGAATAATGGACTTGTGGATTAAGATACCAAAGGCAATAATATCTCAAGCTAAACAAATGAAGTCACTGCCTGTTTATTTCTCATAATAAACACCGTATAAAGTAACCTAGGTGAATCTGTAACTTTGATTAATAGCCCTTAGAATGTCAGACAGTTAAAGTGGGAAATGTGATATATGTGTCAGGAGCAAAGTTTTCTGTCAACAAATAACGACATTCCCAAGAAACTGGGAGCTGTGTAACACCAGAACTATTGAAGCCTGAAGACCTGGATGATGGGAGTTGAGCATTTTGAATAATTGAGCCATTTATAATATGAATCAAGCAAGATTTAAGACACTGGACCACTCAAAAGTTGCTGACCATGAACAGTACGAATCAAGCTCCTCAGACAGCTTGAATACTTAGCTAATAACTTACAGTACACATATGGTACCTACAGGAACCAAATACTGTGAGTACAAGATGTTTTCAAAATGAGTTGAGTGCTTTGTGCTTGCATAAGTAATTAATATAGACAAACAGAAGTGGAATTGTGGAGTGATACAGCTAGTGTTGAGGGCCTGACATTCACACCTGAGACATTTCATGATTTTTTTTTTAACTTCAGATTAATCTGACCTCATGGAGAGCCTGCCCACATGTGGCTAGAATAGATTAGATGTACTCCAGAAGCACACTATCAATTTAGTTTCATACATAATAGCAATCTAATTCTAAGACAATTTCAGCAATTCCATTGAATTTAGCTAGCTCCTACTGCTAACTGAGGTAACTGGTAATCTAGAAAACACAGTCTTCTTCCTTGCATTAACATGAGCAGTGCATAGATGTAATATCTCCTGCTTTCTGAAAACAGACACAGACAGTTGCCACATATGTAGATTATGTGATATTTGGATTGCTTGTTTTTTATCCAGACTTGTGTCTATGATCATGAGAATATGTCATAGGATTTTTTGAGATCTTGTTTAATGAAGTGTTCTGATCTAGGTTTTATTTAAGGATTTTGTGTCAGTTCCAGTAGGTTGACAAACAACATTCATTCACTTGTAGCATACACAACTGTATTTCAAAGTATTTTTTTTTAACAATTGTCCTATTGACAGTATCAGGTGGACACAGCCATCGTCTACTGATTTAAATAATTGAACAATCCAGGGAACTGGACTGTTACAGAAGTGTTAGTGTTTATTTGTTCTAGTACTTTTAATAGTCATGATGCTATGTGTTTTGAAGCACATGAAACATTGAAAAACCTTTAAATGTTCTGTTATATGACATGGAAAATACAGTTCAGCATGTGATACAGTTTTAATAATTACCTGCTGTCTGTCATCAGAGAAGTGGCATCTTGTTGTTTTGTATAGAGAAATAAACCAATGTGCTCAACTTACATTTTGGAAAAAAAAAAAAATTGAGGTGAAAATATTTTCCAGAAGTAATATTATATTTTTAGAAATTTTGTGTAGAATGCACTGGAGATTAAAAACTTCTAAATCTTTTTTTGAAGGAAACAATAAGTATTTCCTTATTGACTAAAATACACTGTGTAGCAAAGTACATCTTGTGCACAATATAATGAAAAATTTCAAACGTAATTCAAAATAATGCAGTGTTTATACTCAAAAATAAACATCCATGTTGAAAGAAATAGGAGTGCTACCTTTCTGAAGTGAAGTTTAGATGTAAGTATTCAGATGCATGAAGATGATTTTTTTTTTTTTTCCAGAGACCAGACATCATCAATGGTTTCATGTGGAAAGTTTTCTTTTATTTATTAAAGAAAAACAAGAAAAGCTCTCTTGGACTTCAGAGGTGAGATCAGATATTATATAACTCTTTCTAGGCCTGAGAAGACCGACACCTGTGTGGGATAGAACAATAAGATTTTTGTCATTTTTAGGTCTTGATCCTTGATTGCTGTGATGTTAATCAAACCCTTATAATATCTAGCTGCACTAAATTTCCTTTTATAGTAAGACATGAAAAATACAAAGGAGAAGACCCTATTTGGGGATACAGGATGTGTTAAACACTGTACTTTCTTAGTTATTTTAACAGGAGTAATAGGCAACCTCCCCCGTAGCGTTTACCATTTGGGAAAAAAATGCATTCATAAGCATGCATTAGCCTACTGGGGATTGCTCATGTTTTAAGCAAAGACAGTGTCCAGATGAAAGTATAATGAATTTTGGCATCTCTCATTCACTCTGTCTCACTTCAAGAAAGTAGACTGAAAAGTAAAGAACAGAGAAAATCTTCTCTTTCCTCTTTTCAACCTAGTTTACTATGAGCAGATTAAAGTTATGTCACATTAGTCGTGGTAGTAGGTTATTAGTATGAGTGACATTTATACTACTGTGTAGCATTAGTCATGACATTCAGTTATCACTACCAAGTCTGCTATTTTCATTTACCCAGCATTCCAGTTCAGTTCTCTATAAAGGTGATTCCTCTTTTTTTTTTTTCAATGGAGAATATTGTAAAACTTTGCTCATTTTCTAGTGGGATGTTATGACATAGGGCTCTGCTTTTAGCCATGAGGTGGTTACAGGAATTTCCCTTGAAAGAAGTGGAGGTAAAAAGTACAGAGGGACAGATAGCACAGGCAGAATAGATGTCTCATGATACAGAGAATTAAATCAAACACCTTATCTTAATTCTTCACCAGTGTTCAGACAATAAAATTAACTGAGTCCACATTGGCTTCAAAGTCTACAGAATCGTGGGTAAAATGGATTCAGGAAATTTCTTGTTTTCACACTAAATAGGTAATCATGTCAATATTTTTAAAATTTAAATTTGAAATTTTAAAAACATTGCTCTAGTAGAGAAGGAAACGAAGTGAGATCCATTTTTCCTGAAATGAGCACTTAATTAAAGTACCTGGGGACAACTATACACCTCTAAAGATAAAAAAAAAGAAAAAAAAAGATGATCCATTCCAAATTAATTAAACAACTACTCCCATGACATATAGGGAACTAAGAAAATGCCAAATTGCCTAAATTCATCAAATACATTTTATTTTTTTCTTTTTTTTTTTTTTAAATTTCTAACATATCTACTTATGGTAGCATCCTCTGCATCAGGAGCATCTCTTATAAAAAAGCAGTAAGCATATTCTCTGTTTTTTTACAGTCCAGAAGATTTATGCACAAATGAAGACAGCTGGAGCTGGATTCCAGAAAATCCTTGTCACAGGGAACTTGGCTTCCTCATCCTCCACAGGCCTTTAATGTGCACCAGCCACTGAACTGAAGGCATGCTCTTCTATTTCTACCAGGGCTTGGTCATCATATTCCCAGGAACTGGACCATCAGACCAAGTATTTATGCATTGTAAGAACAGGGGAACCAGGCTCTTTTTTCTAAACTGACTCAAATTCCTGGCTGTACAGTGTCTGCACTCTTTGCTAATAGCAAGAACATCCACAGTTATAACAGATACTGATTAACAAGGTGGTAATAGATACCAGTTTTCAGGCTTTAATTCAATCTCATTTCCTCATGTGTTTTTTTATTTTTTTTTCCCTCTCTACTTGTGCCTGTGCCTTTTTCACTTCAGAGTTCTGCCCTTGTGGCCAAAGTGAATAACTTTCAGAAGAGGGATCCAAATATTGTAAAATGCAAACTGAAGAACTAGAAACAAAAAAAATAGAAAACTTTAGTCTTGTTTATTTTATAGTAAACAGAACTCAATACACATCATAACTTCAGATTTTTTTTTCACATAAATATGATACTATTTTTTGTGAAATATTACAAGACTCAAGAATACACTTGAGGGCATTGATTTCAATAGGAAATAGTCACATATCAGGCTTTTATTAGCAATCTTTCTGTTGAATACATGGAACAATAAATGCAGAAACTAGGACATCTAGCATTGTGGAAAGTCCTTAAAATCAACTCATGTTGCATATTTTATTGAGACCTTTTCTATTTATACCTTTTCCCAAATTATATTAGCTTTAAAGAAGAAATGTCATGCTTTCCTTTGTCATTTAAACTTCCACGACCCTGTTCTATCCTTAGGTAAAAAGAATATAAAGGAAATTGGAGGAACATGAATTGAGTGTCAAAAAAAAATTCCATTGCAAGGTGAACTAGCCTGAACATGCAAAAGAGACACTGTGTGGTGGTGTACAATTAAAAAGAGAACTCTTTCCAGATCCAGCTGCATTTGTCTATGCTTTTAAAATACAAATTCTGTCTTTATCCCTAAAACTACTTTTTTTTTTCTTGTTTCTCATTCAAGATGCAGGTTATATTTTGAGTTCAATACATTAATGTATATATGTATATATTTTTAACTATAAGGAATCATTAGTTCAATCTGAGAATAAACAACTTTGAATGGTTATGACACACTGAAGTTGAACAGTTAGGCACCTTATGATAGCGTGGAAGAGCCAGAGCCTGACCACACAGACCTGAGATTAGAGCAAGGGGAATAAAATTTTGCTACCCAACAGGAGCAAAATTACTTCAGTTCCTACCAGTCAGCATTCTTAAGAGTCCCATTGCTAAGGAATGTTTGCCATGGATGTGCAGCCTTCATCCTTAAGGATAATTTATGTAGTTTGGGAGGGATTAAGAAGACTTTGTCAGCCTTACCAAAAACCTTTGAGCTCATCTCTTGACATCTTAAGCAGTCAGTGTGTATGACAGCACATGGGAAAAATGTCAGACACAATTTATGCATAAGATGAAGAGACAGGTCATTTAAAAATACACTAAAGATTACTTGAGATATTTAGTGAAGAGATTAAATCCTGTTCTACTGTTTTATTTCTCTATTCTCCTTTTTTTTTAGTGTCATTATTTTATTTTGCTATTTAGGAAAACATTTCAATATGTCCCTGGAGTTCACATCCAACTTGCATGCTTCTTTCCTGCTCTAGACTTGAATCCTCCCAGCAGTTATTTTAGTACACTGCCTACTGAGGAACTGAGGAGAAAGAATTTGGGCTACAATTTTTAAGCTTACAACTCTGTTACTCTTGCATTTTTTACATAATCATTATGGTTTCTTCAAGCCTTTTACCTAATTACCTGATCACTTTTTACTTTTACCTCATCCTTAAACTTTATCTTCCACTCTTCTTCCTATTATATAAAAAAAAATTATAATTTTGCAGTAATTTTACTGTGCTTGGTTTAGAACATCCTTGTCTTATCTATTCTCTAGCTATACAACCTTGAGAAAATGTAAAGGAGGGACTGGCAAAAGTATTGTATTTCTAATGTCGACATAACCTCTCAGCATTTTCATAAAAAGTTCTACCAATGCAGATGTATTTTTGGTTTTTTTTCCTAAATTTTCTTCTCTATCTTCACAGAATACAGGACTGCTGCCTTTTTTCATCTGTCATGATTTAACCCCAGCTGGCATCTAAGCACCACTCAGTTGCTCGCTCACCCTACCCCTGCCCCACAGTGGGATGGGGAAGAGAATTGGGGAAAAAAAGCAAAATCTGTGGGTTGAGATAAAGACAGTTTAATAAAACAGCAGAGGAAATTAGTAACAATAATAGTAATAATAGTAATAACAGCAACAACAATAAAAGAATATATAAAACAAGTAGTGTACAGTGCAAAAGCTCACCACCCACTGACTGATGCCCATCCTGTCCCTGAGCCAACTCCCCCAAGTTTATATCCTGAGCATGACAACATATGGTCTGGAATAACCCTTTGGCCAGTTGGGGTCAGCTGCCCTGGCTGTGCTCCCTCCTAGCTTCTTGTGCACCTGGCAGGGCATGGGAAGCTGAAAAAGTCCTTGGCTGGTGTAAGCACTACTTAGTAACAAATGAAACATCGGTGTGCTATCAACATTCTGCTCACAATAATTCCAAACCACAGCACTATGCCAGCTACTAGGAAGAAAATTAACTCTATTGCAGCCGAACTCATGGCACCATCACATATTTGTCACCCTTTTTCTGATTTCTCTCTTTGGAGTCTTCCCAGACATACTAGTGCTTACCTGTTTCTTCCAGATTTACCCTGTAAGTCTTTCTTGCTTTTCTACAGATATGCTACTGCACTTTGTCTCTCAGCAAATGCTATGCTGTATCTCAACTTTACTGCATACACCTAAGGGCAGGTGAGAGGAGAAGCAACACTAATCAGTCTGTTTCATATCGTGCAGGCATAGGAAGCCTGTTAAGCTGCTGGTGGTGTTCACAGGCAAAGGAGAATCTGTTAATGACATGCCCCCACAGGTACCTAAGAGCTGCCTGGGAACAGAAGAGGAGAGGGGAGAGGACACATAACTAAAAAGAAGCTTCCGAACTTAGCTTGCTTCCCAAAAATGTTGTCAAGAAATGACTTGTGGGGGATGAAGAGCAGAAAATTCAAAGTGAATAATTCACTGCTGAATTCACTCTTCTGGTTTGTCTTAGTTCTTGTAGCCTTTTATGTTATGCCTTGAAGTTATTAGTTGCCGAATTTTTAGTTGTTGTTCGGTTTGTTCTCAACATATTGTACCATGTTTCACTGTACTCATTTGAGATGTGATTTGTGCTACATTAGTTGTGATCACTTGTCAGTGTTAATTATAGGTGTTCAGAATATGAACAAACCAAAGAAGCCATGAGCTTTAAAACTCTTATCATGCGAGAAGATTTATGAAAATGACAAGATTTAAGAAAATTAATATTTAGGTACATGACAAGATTTAAGAAAAAAAAAATCACACGACAAGACTTAGTAAAGTTCATATTTAGGCAAAATAGAAGAATGTTAAAGACTTTCTTCTGATATAAAAACATTTTGATCTCTGTATATTACCTAGACCACTGTATGATTTATTGGTTAGGCGAATTGTATACCCGTACTCACTTATAACTGGTATATATACATATATGTTGTTAGATATAAAGGCTAGGATTCATATTACCTAGGTTTAGCCTTCCAAAGAAGCTAAGCGAACAGTCTGAGATATTCATCCAAGCTATCTCTATCATGAACGGAGAGAAAAAACAGATGGATTATCCCAAAGACGTTAGACAGCTATCTTTCCACAAAATCAACTGTTCTCCAAAAACTGTGATTTATTTCCATTAAAGGAAGTCTAAATAAAAGGTGACATTTAAAACATGCACTTGAACTCCTGTTTAGCTCTCTTAATTCTGTTTAGGGTGACCCATTTCTTACAGAGCAGAGCATCAGCCTATATAAAATTAATTGTTTATGAATACTAACATCAATGTTTTTACAGTTCTAACTTTAAACCTATCAGAGATTTCACACATCAAAGGCCCTATCATTTACTGGAAGACAAGGAGTGCTGAGGAAGAAGTGTTAAAAGTAGAGACAGTCTGTTCTGGAAAGAACATGATGGCTCAGGCACTGCAGATAATCCACATTAAGGTCAGATTTCTTTTACCATCCAAACAAAAATTATTCTGGAAAAGAAATGCTTCTTTAGGCAAAAGAGACATTTCTGGAGTAAGGTTTATTACGTCTTTTCAGGGTTGTTTTTGGTTTTGGGTGGGTTTTTTGTTTGGTTTGGCTTTTGTTTTGTTTTTTCAATTTATTGCAATATAAAACAGAGGATTTAATGTTTTTACCTATTTAATAGAACAGCTACTGAATTTAATCTTACAATCTGATTAACAGTTACTTTGTCATACTTTTAATTCCAGAGATAAAAATGAAAAATCAGAACAGGAGATTCAGGAGTGATATGAAGCTTCAAGAACTTCCAAAAGGTTCTTTAAGAACTGAACACCTATAATATTTTCTTTGATTGCTTGCTGGAAGACTATGTGTGGAAATAGTGGAGTCCTGTGGTACTCCTGTAAAGACTGCAGCAATATAAGTAGTTTGGAAAGAGGTACATCTAAAACAAAGATCAGATGGGTATATATATAATAAGAAATCTATTTTTCATTCTTTCCTTTGTTTCTCTTTTTTTTGAAAGTATAGTCGAGCAGTTTGCACTCAACAATGTGTATTCTTGTATTTTTAAATTAAATATTTAAGTAACATAAAGTAAAATATAAATAGTGAACAAATTATAATTGTCATTTAAATTCAGTACATGCACAAGCATAATATATAACTATCAAACCCAATGTTTCCTAATTACCCAGGAGTCCAGAGTGGACCGTTTACTTAATTTACTTTTAATCACTTTATTTTGTATTTTCTCAGCTGTATATGCAAATTACATACACAATGTCACCTCTGGCATAGATGTGGGTGAAAGAAGGAAAACTATTTAATTGATTAAACTATTAATTGATTAAATGGAGAACCTAGAGCTAGATTAAAGAAAAGATAGAAGTGTACTGAGCATATTTAAAATAAGAAAAATAATCTACAATGATACAAAAAATCCTTTCTAAAATGTTATTGCGAGAATAAAGAAAGATAAAACTTCTTGACAATATGCAACACATCCATAGTATCAGAAAAGAAGGAATTGATCTAGTTGATAATTTAAGAAATAACTACCCAAATACAGAAAAAGTAGTTTATATACATATAATAAATATATTTATTGTAGAAACTTGGTGCCTTTTCCTAAGGAGAACCTAATTTATTTCATTTAGTATAAAAATAAAAATCTCAACCCTTTTTCTGCCTTTCTCCTTCTTGCTTCATTTAGGAATTAAACTGTTTTCTCTTCAGTTTGCACAGCACAGAGCCTAATTGATCCTGAACTTCCGTGTGGAATATCAGCACTATTCTGTTGAATATGCATAGGAAAGAGACTGTATGAATCAAGACAACTCTTTAGAATATGAATTCTCTCGGTGAAAAAATGAGTTATGATGAAGAATACAATGATCAATTACTTTTCTTATTGTGGTGTAAATAGAATTAAAAAAAAAAAAAACCAAAAACAAACAGTATATGAGGAAACCAACATTCAGATCATATTCTTATTTTGGGCCACACTTACACGTGTGTTAAGTTAGAATGAAATTGCATCATGGCTTTAATGCTAACCATGAATTATCTTCAGAATAATGACTTCATTACAGCTCTGTATGTATTTACTTTTTTTTTTCCAGGAATTAGAGTTTTACTGAAAGCTAAAAAAAAAAGTGTTTTAATCCCTGATTATAAATTATTATTAATATATTTAGCTGAACATAGCCTCACAGAGACATAACTGAAGTCATACAGACAAATATGTACTAAGATGTGATGAAAATCTTCCAATGAGACAAGATTAGTAATGTCTGTTTCCATCATTGACAGGATTTTAAACTCATAAATAAACAGTCAAAACCTGCCTAAATGCTTATAATGATATTTAACTATTTTCATATGTATTTTAGCTGAAGGGAAATATTATGAAAAAATGCAGACTTTTTCCAAAAGAGAAGTTGGACAGACTACAACTTGACAAGATTTAAAATATTTCACTGTTAAAAACCAGAGAAACAGTTTCATAAACTACCAATTACTTAACACACCTTTGAGAATATCAGCTGGACTCACTTTGAAATTTGCTAAGAAATATGTTGGAAATAGAAAATTATACATACCATTAGAAGGAGAAACTGCTGATAGGGTCCTTGGGGTTATAACGGACAGAAAATTATATGACCTTAACTTGAGCAGTCTGTAACCACAATAAAGAGGAAAGTGCAGCATAGGTGGTAGATATCTTGAAAAAAAGCTCTGTCATTCTACTTAATGGTATCAAAATCATAATCTGTGGAAGACTTGAAACACATCAGGAGACCAGACTGAAACCAGCTTAATTGGCATTAAGTGCTGAAACGATCGTGATTTGCAAAGGAAACAAGACACTACTCTGAACTGTGTTTTATACATCTAAATGCATGTAGATGTGTGTGTGTATTTGTGTATATGTGTGCATGTGTGCATGAATATGTCTGTGTCAGAGGGAAATACAACAGGTGAAACACCACAAATTCATTTCTGAACTGTCTTGTGCATTGTGTGTTTAGCTTGTCTATAATAAAGGAGAGACTTTAAATTTGGACAGTCTGTTTAGGTGCTTAAGAATTCTGGTTTTTTAATTGGAAGATGATGGTCTTACTGCTAGAAAAAAAACATCAGAGGATTGTCAGGTATCTCAGCATGCTTGTTGACTTCACTGATTTCAAGACGAGTTGATACAATGGATTCCTTGATGTGGAGATCAAAGCAGATTGTATCACTCCCACTTTTTTTTTTTTATTTACTCAGAAAAATCCAGTTATATTTTTATTCCCTGTAGTAAACAAATGTATTAAAGCAGACAGATATCAAATAACCATTAAGTAAGAAGCTGACTGGATTTATCCCCTCAGACAAATTAAGATGCTCTGTAACCTACAGAACATCCCATGGATACAAACACCTCCACTTTGGAATGCAAAGTCAGTCCGTTCCATGTTCTTCCAAAGTCATGGTATGGTAAATGGCTGATAATGTAATAAATATGGATGTTTTGCAAATATTCCCAACACAGCAAGAAAATAAACGCTTTAGATAGCAGAGAAAAAATATTTTTAAACATATTAAGCTCTTATGCAAGCAGAAACAGAAAAATAGAAAGGCAGGACTGTGAGTCACTACATGCAAGAATTCCATATGAATCAAACTGGTGCTGGAATTTGTGCATTTTTATGTTAAGTCCATTGCAGGAACTTTGTTTCATTGAGTTTTTTGAACTCAGGTGAGTAAAACGGTCCTGGAAGTCCCTAAAACATTAATGTAACAATGAAGTTAATCTTAAATTGAACATTTAGAAAAAGCAAGACGGCAAGCCTAGAACACTTTGGTGAAAAAGTTTTGAAGTTACATGCCTCTCCTGTCATGAATTGTTGCTTTTTGCCTCATTTTTTACTTATTGTATTTTGCACATCCCTAGGACTGGAAAGCCAGAAAGGTGACAGGTGAATGCAGAATGTAGAATGTACAAATGAAAAAAAAATTTAAATGAGAAATTAGTAAGAATAATGACCTTCTTTGTACTCAGTTTCTTATTTGTATGGGGTCATATATATTTCAAGTCCTAAAAGCTGTAAAACAGAACTGTGTTTACAATTATATTTTAAACGGTGAGAAAATATTAAATCATGAATCACTTTCTAAAAATGTAGTTAGCCTTTACTAATCTAAATTCTTTGACATGTACACATTTTTATTTTTTTTTTTAAAAAGAGAGAAAAACTCTCAGGCTCTTTTTAAAATGGAAGAAAAAGAACACTTGAACAATATGGTCATTTCTTCTAAACATCTGGCTTAGAGTAAACTGAAAATTGACTTTTGTTTCATATATTGAAAAAAAACTCAGCAGAATTTTGACACACCTTTTCCCTATGCAAATATAGTTACATTTATTTATAGCAATAGACTTATGTGGATGAAGCTGTTGCCACACATAATGCTGTGGATATGTGGTGGCAATAATTTGTTTTATTTTTACTGAAAAGATATCTTTTTTTTTTTTTTTTTGCAGCACTATCATATCTATGTCAATTGGCATGGTAGTCATAATTTACCTTACCTGGTGTAGACTAGACATAAGACAGACATTCTTTACTATGAGAGTGGTGAGGCACAGGAACAGGTTGCCTAGAGAAGCTGTGGAGGCCCCATCATTGGAAGTGTTGAAGGTCAGGTTGGATGTGGTTTTGAACAACCTGATCTAGTGAAAGAGATCTCTGCCCATGGCAGGGGGTTGGACTAGGTGATCTTTGAAGGTCATTTCCATTCCAAACCATTCTATGAGTCTGTCATTTTAGCTTTATCATTTCCTATGTCATAGTAGGCGTATTTTATTATTTTCTACATTTTTTTCCCAAAGTGAGCTGTGCTGGTTTTGGCTGGGATAGAGTTAATTTTTTCATAGTAGATAGTATGAGAATATGTTCTGGATTTGTGCTGAAAACAGTGTTGATAATTCAGGGATGTTTTAGTAATTGCTGAGCCTTGCCAGTGAGTAGGCTGGGGGTGCACAAAATGTTGAGAGGAGACACAGCCAGGACAGCTGACCCCAACTGACCAGAGGGATATTCCACATCATATGACATCATACTCAGCATATAAACTAGGGGGAAAGGTGGCTGTGGGCCACTGCTCAGGGGCAGGCTGGGCATCACTCAGTGGATTGTGAGCAATTGTTTTAATTTGAACCACTTGCTTTTCTTGGGGTTTATTTCCCTCTCTTTTCATTATTTCCCTTTTCATTCCTTCTTCTTCTTCTTCTTCTTCTTCTCCTCCTCCTCCTCCTCCTCCTTCTTCTCCTCCTTCTTCTTCTCCTCCTTCTCCTCATTCTTCTCCTTCTTCTTCTTATGTTTTATGTTTTATGGTTTATTTTATTTTAATTATTAAACTGTTCTTATCTGAAACCCATGAGTTTTCTCACTTTTTCTGTTCTGATTCTCTCCCCTATCTTACCATGGGGGGAGTGAGCAACTGGCTGTGTGGTATTGTGTTGCCAGCTGTGGTTAAACGATGACACAGGCATATTGTATTACATAACCTGCTGTTCAGGGTAATACTTGCGAACTCACAGTCATTTTTTAAAAATGCACAGATGTTCCATGGCTTATGTACAACTGTTGAACTTATATCATTAGAATAGCTTATATCATATACTGTCTTTTCTTATTCAGATAGAATGTAAATATCTCAAAGCCAGCTGATTTATGCATTTGTCAATATCAGTACTCATTTTCAATCCCCTGATAAGAATATTTACCATGTGATATTTCCAATTAGAAACTTTTTCTTAAATTCTATTATTTAGTTTCTAATATGGTGTATTTACAGACCAAGTGATGCTTTGTGTCTTCGTCTAGTAGGTGTATTCTATCTTATTGCTCCTTTGCTGACAGCTGCAGCAAGCCTGGCAAGCAATTACAGAGCACATTTAATTAAAATAATCAGGATTTGTAGACATGCAGTATCTGATGGGACAGTAGCATGAATGCTCATTGTGGGATTCCCTGACATATGCAAGACCTACTACTTCTAAACTGGTTTGAGTACTTAAAAAAAATATTCTCATTTTTGATTTATTCAATACATATTTTTGTTTAGTTTTTCTAAGTTTCTGTATTCACTTGCGCTGACTCTGCCTTGTATCAGCTTACAGATTCATTCCTCTCTCAAACTAATTTTTTTTTCTCTAGGGTTTCAAGGACAATAGAGAACTTTTTCTTGAAATATTTATTTTAACCTGAGATCTGGATTAGGAATAACTGCAATGGAGTCACAGAACTATCTCTCTTTGTGCACCCAAGAGACATGCTGCTCTGGCAATTGTTCAAGCTTGTGTAGTAAATGAGGTTACTTTTTACAATCACTCTCATCTTTGCCTACTTATTGCTGTAGAAATTAGAAAGTCAATAATGAATGAGGCAGAGAATTGTGGAAACAGAAAAACTGTCATGGGTACATCGGAAATCCAAACAGGCATGACCCATACATAAAGAGTCATGGGTTGTCAAGCTGACGTGTACATGTTAACCAAATCCAAAACACTCCAGTATTATTAAGCTGCTGCTTCTACATGTTCATACTGACTCTCTATAGCCACTTTAATGCATTATGTTAATGGTAAACATTACTGTATTGCTCACTGTTCTATACAACAGTGCCTGCAATTTTTAGATATCTAAAAGGGTAGGCTTCAAGGTGTCCAGAAACAGGATATCTTTTTGTACAAAGTATACATCAATATCAGGTTTCTTATATACAGAAAATGTCAATTTTTTACTTTCCACAGTGAAGATCTTTAATGTAACAAAACCTGTGAAAACTTTTTACAGCCTTGGGCTTTCAAGTTTGAGAAATTTATATCCGTTCTGCAGCTTTTGCATGCCACAGTTCCCGGCTTTATAGAATTGTGTGTTTTCAAGAACAATGTTCCAAACCTGGTTTATTTGTGTTGTGTTTACCAGTTACCTTATATAGACAATGATATCCTGGCCTTCAGGACTAACAAAATCATATTCATTGCTGAATGCTGAAGATAAATGTTGCCCACTTATTAACTTGGAGAGGATGAAGGTGTAGATTCAGGTATAACTAATTTATAGCAGCCTCAAAGAAAATGTCTGTACAACTCACGTTGGTGTCTTTTTAGCTCGTGTTAGATCTTAGTTTTAAAATACTTCATTTAAAGAATGTTTGTTAGCTGAATAGCCTTTGTATTCCAGAGATTATCAAGACCAAAAGCTTTCTAGATGCAAGGTAGAAATGCAAGCAATTTGCCATGCTCAGTGTTGTGTTTATCATACATAAATTACAGATGGTAACACTGTCCTGCTTATATCTTTATGCATTTCATTTTCATGAAAAACCTTTCTGTAAAGCATACCATGTAATGGGTCTCTTGTAGAGCTGTGTGCAGTTTGATGATATGTTTTATGTTCCTTTACTTTGGGCATTAGGAAGAACTAAACTGAGGCGTTCGCACAAACCAAGGATTCCCCAGTAGATTTGTCTTAGAATGACTGTGTGTCTGCTGAGCATTTCAGACTTGTCATTTTAGTGGCCAGGAAGTGGTCCAGGAGGACAGCTTTCCAACATCTAGGAGGCTGGCAAAATCAAAGCTCTCATTAGGCCAAGCTTTTCACTGGGGGGATGAATAGATGTTGGTATTGTTTGCCTTTTCTACTGCATTGTGATTACAAAAATATTTGTATTATGTACCTCATCTGGCTATTGACTGGTTGGTAGAGCCGATCCATGGAGAAAAAAAAAAAAAAAGTCAGAGATTTCAGTTTTTCCAGTTCTAAAGGCATTGCTGCTGAAAACACACTGCCAAAGCATAACAATTTGGGGTCAAAGCATTTCTGAAACAAATCTGTTAGTCTCTCTGCTTCTCTTTATGTATATGAGGGATTCAGCTGGTGACAACAGCGATACAGGGTCATTGGATCTGCCACAATATCTGTGAAAGGCCTTCAAGGCCTCTTCAAGTGAAACATTTCTTTTCCACATATTGATTTTATGTTTAATGTGTTTATCCTGTCCCTATAGATAAAATTTATAATTATATAAGCTTTTTCATGTTTTCAAAGTCATATTTACTTCCTCAGGCACATCTCATGTCTCATGCATGAGGAACCTTATATTTCACATTGCACTTAAGTACTTCAGTAAACATTAATACAGATCTAAGTATGGTACATTTAGAAAAAGAAGAAAGAAAATAGCTGTGATGTTAGCTAAGTGAAAAAATACATTCTACTTCATATGCTGTTGCTTTTAGACCTGTTATAAATGTCTTGGAGGTCAGGAAAACCAATTAGCAAGAGGTTAGCATGGGTTTCCACCAAATAACTTTCCTTTAATCTCCTACCAATGCACGATACTTTGTCAGATTGTTCAGTAAAGTAAGTAAAAAGTAGGTCGTCTAAAGCTCTAATAGTCTGGACTTTCAAGATAATTGGTATGATAATAGACGTTATAAGTCATTATTTTGTTCTTTTTGCATCACTGTTGCACTAAACTGTTTTAATGTTTAGGTAAAAAGATGTAATCTAAAATAGTTAAAGAAGCTTATTTCTCAAGACTGGCTTCACCTGTGTATACCAAATAATGAAGTCAGGAATGAGAGCTTTAGGTGACCATCAGAGATCTATTAACATTGTAAACTGTTATACAGCTCTTCTTATACTGATAGATTAAGGCTATTACATAAACTCAGTAAAGTTGAACAGATGAATCACAACTGATATTCCAAAATAATCATTTTTCTTAAAAATAAATATTTCCTTGCTTTTTAGGAGTAGAAGAAGAAAATCCTGCACCATCATTTTTCACCTTCATTTGTAGACAATTATTTGACACACTAGCATTATCTTAAGGACTAATTTCTTTCCCTAAACACATGGAAATCAACATCAACAGTATTACTTTAGTGCAAAAATATTTCTGTTGTTTTCACATTTTAAGGCAAAGCTGTACAGTAAAATCCACCTCCATTTTAACATCAAATTTTGCTTATGTCTGAATTACATTTGACTCTTCTGATCAGAGGCAGCCTGAAACATGAGAGTGGAAATAGCTGGGATCTGCAAGTATGGGGAACTTATGTAGCCTTTGTACAACAGTCTCTAGCTTCCAAGTTAAATGGGGTTCTCACTAAAACATTAAAATAAATAAAGAAAAAGTTTTATATAATTTCTGACATATAGGTATGAGTTCACACTGAAACAGGACTCTTAGTTTCACATTTTTACACTGTATGACAACTTCATATCTCACTCACTGTAGCAGTATCACTCAGATTTGACACTTAGGCAGAAAATTCAATTCAGACACCTGATTATAAACCAAATCTCACCAAACTTTTTTGCATAAACCTCTTTCCTAGCCAATTCCACAGCCCTAAGTTTCAACTAGGCTGTTACCATCTAATTTTCTGTGATCATCTTACTCAGCTATTACAACACCTTTTTCTGCATGAAAACAATGATGAGTACAAACTCATACTGTGGATCTGTACTTACAAAACCACTGTAAAGTGTATTGTCTTATATATGTACTGAAGGCCAGCTTCCTCATTTAAACCAGGATGTCAGCCACCAGTTAGGCAGATTGCACTGCTGGGTGACACACAAACATACTCAGCACCCAATTTCCTAGACAGATCTGACCTGTTCTTATTCCACATTGCATGAGGTCAACTTTTTGAGGAAAATCGATTTCAGCTAACAAGTGCTCTGCTTTTTTAGGTGGCTGTAATTTAGGTTTAGGCATGTAAAAGGTAGGTCTAAACATCAAATGAAGTTAGATGACATCTAAACGGTCCTCCATGGTCAAAAAAACAACAGAGCAGAAAGGATGAAGAGATCATCCTTCCTTCAACTCCAGAAATGAAGTGTATCATCCTTTGGGAGTGTCTGTCTCTTGCACTAACTGTTAAACAAACTTGGATGTTATATTAACTATGCATTTTTAATTTTCAGAAGCAACATAATTTCATAAAATATAAAATATGAATTTTATGAAATTTCCTACAGCTAAAGATCAATATGGACTAATGAAGCACTTTAGCTGTAGGAAATTTCATCTTGGATCATTTTTTTTCATACTGGCTAATCATAATTGCTTTAGCAACCCACAGTAGCTTCAGCTAGATATTTTGATTATTTTGAAGAGAAGGATCAGTTAAAATTACATAAAAAATAATTGGTGAAAAGAGAAAAACATATAAGTTATTTTTCTGCTGGCTGGAGCCTATTAGTATCATACTGCACTATATTTTGCTTGAACTCAAGTTAGACTCTTGATTTCTGACTTGAGGTACAGAGTCAAAGATGCAAAAGTCCATTTGATAGAAAAGATATGTATTGTAATATTTATGCTGCAAAATAAAAAGAAACTATCATTCCTAATCCTTCTTGGAATGTTTCAACTTCTCTGAAGCATTATTATAATCTAGTCCTTGTTCAAATAATCAGAATAATTAAAAACGCCATCTGTGTAAGATTTTACAATATTGAAGTGTAAAAACTTAAATTTTAAGCAAGTCAATGAAAACAGGCTAGTTATATGGATTTAATATTTTTAATAGATTTCTATTCTATATTTAAACAAAATGTTTCATAGTGGGCTGTTATACTTTTGTGTCCAATTCTGAGTTTTCCCAAAGAAGAAGGGAATCTGTATTATACAGATAAAGGTACAGATAAAAAGGTAGATCTGAGTAAATAGTGTAGTTTTATCCTGGAAAGTTGTTATGGGTTACTTCTGAGACAAATTTTTCTGTACTAAATTATTTGACCTTACTTTTGATTTCTTCCATATATCAATCCTTAGGGGCAGGGAAACACTTAGAAAAGTTCCTAAACCAGAAGATGTCTAACTCAGATGTGTTATATGACTATCGGAGCCCTCAGTTCTGTTATAGCAAATCCAAAATCTTAAGTTGCTGTTAAGTACAGAATAAACCAGTTTAATTTTTCCCTGAATGGATGTTGAACACCATATTAATGAATTACACCAGAAGGCAGCTTCTGAACTACCCTCTCTCAATTGTTCCTTACCATCATTGTTGAACAATGGACTGTGAGCATCCAAGTGTACTTTTGTTTGCCCTAAAATAAATGAATAGTCCTACACAAATATGTCAGATACTATTTCTTATTGCTTCTCTGATACAATTCCATCCACTTATATCCTATTATTCTGTGCCCTTCATAGGCTTAACGTGTGTGAACAAGTCAAGAATGGGTGCAATTTCAAAATATTAACCTAAATGTTAACAAACTTTGTTGCAATTTATTTTTATTTTATTAGATTTCTATTATCCTTTTATTTTATCTTACACTTTTATACAGATATTATTTTATCTCTGTATTATTTATATTATTATATAATGTTAGCAGATGAAAGAAAAATTAGATACTTAGGTAAAATTCATATGTACTCAAAAATTGAAAACATGATGGTCATATGAGCGATGATAACTTGTATAACACATATATGAAGTATACAAATAGTAGCATTTCTTCATCTGCCCTATTGAAAGAATCTAGTATGGTTTATTGAAAGTAGAGTTGTTTATGCAACTTTCTTGATTCATATAAAGATAAATTTTATCTTCTGAGCTTCTATCTATTTTCTCAATAGAAAAGCTTTCTAACAATTCTCTTCCTTTTTAATTTTCATTTTAAATATGTATTTGTTCTGATACTATATTTCACATATTGTCTTTGACTTAAAGAGTTTTGCAGAATAGGATATGTCTTATGCTTGAGGATATAAGGTTATTATACAATTACAATGAGTTTTGGTGAACTGACTACACTCTTTCCCTAAGGCATACATCTTGAAACCATACAACCTGAAAATGGTATTCACTTCTAATTCCACCTCTCACCTCTGCCGAATTAGCTAATGATCATCTTATTTGAAATTGAGAGGGAAGCATGCATAACCTAACCTAGATGCCTAGACATTATTCCTTTGTGTCAGGATTTCTTGAGAAAGGCTCAAAAAAACCCTGCAGAATTTCTTTCTCAGCAAAGTGATTTCTAAGTTGACCATAGCTACTTTTACTTTCTCTCCTTAAAGACAATCAAGTCTTCATCCTCTAGTGCACACTTAAACTCCCAATTTGAAGTATCGTGAACTAAATCAGTTTTCAAATTAAAGCACAAAAGATTTGGAATTCTGCTGAAAATATGGTCATAAAACCAAAAATGTATTTTAAAATAAAATTGCTTGCTTCCAAATTTTCTACACAGAGGATTTTCCTAAAGCACAGACTGCTGTCCTCTCCAGGAAGATTTTAAAACCCTTTGCTGTTGAAGAAGCTGTAGTGAAAGTCAGTTTCTAATCATACCATCCACAATAGGCCAGATGGCTTTGTGAATGTTAGATTGTGAAGGACACCTATTTTCCTTTCCAGTAAAAAAAATGTATCATATAGTACAAAAAACGTGGAGTATGTAGGTGTAGTACGAGTACCTCTAACTTTGGGTTGCTAGGGACTCTTACCTCATGTAAGATGGATGTTTTCAAAATGCATTGTTCTTGCACAGAAATCAGAAATACAGTTACTCTGGGAAGTAAATTCAACAGAAAAAAAACTTCTTCCATCATAGTTCGGGCTTTGAAGTCTTGTTGGTTTTCACATCACAGACTCTTTCCTGAAACTGAGCCTTGAAGAGAGATGTTCTATATTATTTACTATGGAGACTTTGTCAGTCAATAGTCAAAGTTTGACTTTGATTGTGTCTTGTAAATCCATCTAGATTATAATAATTTGTTTAGCTCTTCTCCTAAGAATCATATCTAAAGAGTACTACAGTGAATCGGAGTATAGGGACATAGATAAAAACTGAGCAAAGCAAAGCTGACTGTGAGAAATGCAGGTCTAAAAGTGAAAAAAAGATAAGTGTTTTCTGATCAAATGTACTATGTTTTTAAAACTTAATCCCACATTCATATCAAAAATAGAGAAGTTCATTTCCTTGAGGAAAGGAACTCTAGTAAAAAAAGACTTAGGGAAACCAAAAGTATGTATTTTTTTTAATTTACAAACTACTTTATGCCTTTTTTTTCAACAGACCTTTTACCTCCTGCTTTTCCCTCTATCTGCTCAGCCTTTCACTCCTTCAGTTTCCAAAGTCAGGTTTAGTTGTCTGGTGCCATCCTGGGATGTTCTTGTAAATCTTACTTTCTCTATACTAAGAGTAAGGAAAATCAACAAGATATTTCTACATAAATGTATGGGAGAGCTGTAATTTTAATTTCCCTGAAAGAATATTAATTTCAGAGTATTTTTCCTCCAGAAAAAAAAATCATATTTTTTTTATTTGATTTCAAAACACTTGAAATTCTCTTTAACTCTGTGATCACTTCTCCTTGTATTTTCCAGATTCCATTGATTTCCTAAGACACAGTTCTCTTAAGGCTTATTGTCTCAGTCCTTCTGTCCTGGTTTCGGCTGGGATAGAGTTAATTTTCTTCATAGTAGCTAGCATAGTGCTGTGTTTTGGATTTAGTACTACAAGAATGTTGATAATACATTGATGTTTTTAGTTGTTGCCAAGTAGTGCTCAGACTACTCAAGGACTTTTTGAGCTTCTCCTGCTTGGCCAGGTACATAACAAGCTGGGAGGGAACACAGCTAGGACAGCTAACCCAAACTGACCAAAGAGCTATTCCATACCATATAACGTCATGCTTGGGGGGAGTTAGTCAGTGGGTTGGTTGCAGGGAGAGTGATCGTTGCTCAGGGACTATCGCGGCTTGGGGAGTGGTTGCGGCTCAGGATGGGCTGGGCATTGGTCAGCAGGTGGTGAGCAATTTCATTGTGCATCATTCGTTTTGTATATTCTGTATGTTTTGTTACCATTCTCATTATTACTATTATTATTATTTTCTCTTATTAAACTGTCTTTATCTCAGCCCTCGGCTCTAACCTTTTTCTCCTTCCAGATTCTCTGCCCCATCCCACTGAGGGAGGGGGGGGAGTGAGTGAGCGGCTGCGTGGTGCTTAGTTGCCAGCTGGGTTAAACCACGACAACTTCTTACAGAGGTCTGAATAGCTGACATCCTGGATTCCAGAAAGTGTACTCCCCAGCTAAAGTTGTCAACTGCCTGTGGTTTTTTGGCAATAGCGGTAAACTCAACCTAAGGATGATACTAACTGTATTCCCTCAAGACTTGGGTCCTCTAGTCCAAAGTAATTTATTTTTGGTTTTAAAGGCAAGAACAAAGAAATATGTTTTGAGTATTGGTACTGTAAAGAAATTTAATGTAATTAGATCTGAGATGGCAACAAAGAAATTCAGTCCAGCATAAAAAGAAACACCAAAGCACCTTTAAAGAGAAAACACCTTTAAGTTAACCCCAAAATTATACTGATCCCAGTTCCCTGGGATTTATGACAACTGTTAATTAGTTTGTTCTGTTTACCTTTGGAAGGTTCTCAGACAGTGGCACTGGCAGACCAAAGTAGGTAAGCACAGGACAAAACCCAAAATGATAAAAAACACCAGGGAAGACAACATGACTTCAGCAAGGCCTTTGTCACTGTCTCCCATAACAACCTCATAGGGAAACTCAGGAAGTGTGGGTTGGATGAGTGGACAGAGAGGTGGATTGGGAACTGGATGAACAACAGGGCTCAGAGGGTTCTTATTGGCACTGCAGAGCCTAGTTAGAGGCCTGTAGCTAGTGGGGTTCCCCAGGGCTCAGTACTTGGCCCAGTCTTGTTCACCTTATTAATCAATGACCTGGGTGAGGGGACAGAGTGTACCCTCAGCAAGTTCACTGATGACACAAAACTGGGAGGAGTGGCTGATATGCCGGAAGGCTGTGCTGACATTCTGTAGGACCTGGACAGGCTGGAGAGTCAGGCAGAGAGGAACCTGATGAAATTCAACAAGGCCAAGTGTCAGGTGCTGCACCTGGGGAGGTTTAAGCCCACGCACCAGTACAGACTGGGGGTTGACATGCTGGAAAGCAGCTCTGCTGAGAGGGACCTGGAATCCTGGTGGATGACAAGATGACCATGAGCCAGCAGTATGCCCTTGTTGCCAAGAAGGCCAATGGTATCCTGGGGTCCATTAAGAGGAGTGTGGCCAGCAGGTTGAGGGAGGTTGTCCTCCCCCTCTACTCTGCCCTGGTGATATCCCACCTGGAGTACTGTGTCCAGTTCTGGGCTCCCCAGTTCAAGAAAGATGAGAAACTCCTAGAGAGAGTCCAGAGGAGGGCTACAAAGATGATTAAGGGACTGGAGCATCTCCCGTATGAGGAAAGGCTGAGGGAGATGGGCTTGTTTAGCCTGGGGAAGACTGAGAGGGGATCTTATCAACACATACAAATGTCTTAAGGCTGGATGTCATGAGGAGGGAGCCAGACTCTTTGCAGTGGTGCTCAGCGACAGGACAAGGGGCAATGGGCACAAACTGAATCATAAGAGGTTTCAGTTGAATATGAGGAAAAACTTCTTTACTCTGAGGGTGATGGAGCACTGGTACAGGCTGCTCAGGGGGTTGTGGAGTCTCCTTCTCTGGAGATATTCAAAGCCTGCCTGGATGGTGTCCTGTACAGCCTGCTCTAGGTGAACCTGCTTTAGCAGGGGGGTTGGACTAGATGATCTCCTGAGGTCCCTTCCAACCCTTGCCTTTCTGTGATTCTGTGAACATATGTAAGCACACGGTCCTCATCTTTAATTGAAAAGGAAAGCAAAAACTATTCATTGGAAAACTGGGTTGGAGAAGAGGGGCTGAAAGGAAGGAAAATATCTTTTCCCCATAGCACATTGTTTATATGGATGTTAAATGAAATAGGAAAGAGTAGGACACAGCAGGGCAGGGCAGGCAAAAAGGGAGAAAAAGGGAGAAAGGTGTGGAAAAGGGGGGGAACGGTGGGCAAGGGAGGGGGCAGGAAATGGGAAAAAAGGTGGGGAAATAAAAGAGGAAAAGGGAGAAAGAAAATAAATTGGTTGAATGATACCAAAAATTGTTTATTAGAGAAAAAAATATGGTAGTATTAAACAAAACCAGAGGGAAAAACTAGGTGACAAACAACAACTTTTGAATTAACTATCTTTTTTTGGTAGTATTTAATCATAAAATCATGGTGGAAAGGTCTTGATGTAGATAATACTCCGCATTATAGTGCAGAGAAAAAGGCATTTCAGTGGTTTTAGATAGAAAATACCATGAGATTGGGAACAAAGCATTTTTTTCATAAGTATTTTCTAAAACACTGTCATTTCTGCTGTTTCAGTGACAGAATTTATGTATTGTTCTTAGTCACATTAATAAAGGTAGATGTACACATCATAAGAAAATGTGTTCTTATCAGGTACTACCTTAGCATAGATACAGTGTGACATTTTTTCTATAGATCAAGTAAAAAAGAAAGACTAAATATGAGTTAAGAGGTGAGAATTAAGTGAAAGGGCCATAGATTATTGGAAAAAATTAAACAAAAAAATATTTAAAACCCCAGTTTAAAAGCACAATTAGTAGAGTTTTAGGTACTAAGATGAATGGGTTTTACAGCAGTATAAAAATATCAAGGATATATATAATAAGCCTGTTAACTTAGCAGTGTAATTATATAGCTGAGGAGTGATGAACACAGAGCTTCCACTTTAGAAAGACTGAGACTGTGTGTGAACAGCAAAGAAAGGTTATTTGATATGACCATTGTGAGTGAAAGCAACTGAATACAAAAAAATTATATTTACTCGGAAATATTTATCTAGTCATCCTTAAGAAACTTTTTAATGAAGTGAGAATGACAAGAGAGCTCTCCAAAAGTTTTTTTAAAGGACAGTGTTTTCTTTAATGCCTACTCTAGGACTCTCTCAGATTAAGTTTAGCATAAATTAAAAAATTAGTGGATTAATTTAAAAATATAGACTAAAAGGCTTTGTACAGAAAAAATTAAAATGTTTCCATTTGTTTACAAGATAAATTCATGCCTTGTTAGAGGAAGGCAAAAGTCAAGAAGTATCTTAGATATTAGTTTGAAGAAAGAAAAAATATAAAAATCCCACTTTAAAGATTGCTTAGGAATTTTCCACATGGAGAAAAATAATTTAAATATGCTAAACAGTAACATCTTCTCCTTATAAAAAAGACTAGTTATGTCACTGATCTAATGAGAGGATGATGAAAGCTAATTTTGAATGAAACCATGCATGAAAAAATGATGTTTGTGTTCTCCATGAAGTGATGGAAAAGAACATTAAAACATCTCCTTGAGCTGAATAAGACATTTTACATTCTTTTGTCCTCCAATACTTGATTTAACAGCACTCTGTACTTGCATAAACCAACAATAAGGCAAGGAAGTAATACAATAGAAAACAAATTAAGCTTCTACAACAGGATCAGAAGGAAGCAACTTTCCAATTCACAACTTCACAAAGACTAAGTATGTCATGATTAGATGAATGTGTAACACAGAGAGTATATTTAAACCATTTTTTTCTAGAAAATATTTTAATGGGGGTAATAAAATGTTATTATCACTGAAGACATTAACAGCATCTGCAGATAATCTGCTTTGCTTCTATTCTAGAATAAAGAACATGAATTAATCTCACAAAAATACAAAGACGAATTCAATAATTTACATTCTCTCCTGATATGCAGTTATTTACTCCCTCTTATCCATTTTATGCTAAATTGGATAATTTAACCTTTATGGTAGGATTCATTTAAGCTAGCTTAAGATGTGTTTTCATTAAAACAGGGTTCATTCTACTGAATGCTAGAGGTTGCATTCATTGCACCTTCTACAAGTGAGATACAATAAAAATGTCTTAGACAGTTTCCACTCCCACTCCATGAAAGGTAGATTTGTTTAAAAAGTGTGTCTTCTGTTTAGATGCTGACTTCAGGATGAAATGAATCAGTCCCTGGGCAGACAGACTGTATTGGCTCTATTTCCACTGATTATAATGAGGACCCAGACAGACACATCAGAAGTGGACATTTTCCTTCTAGGACTTAGTCCAGACGAATGTGTGCCAAAATATCATAAAGCTAGGTATTTAATCTAAGATTGTGCACGCTCCTTACAGACACTAGAGACAGTTAAGGTAATACCATATTTGAGGACATATGACAGAAGAGTCTAAACAACTAGCTCTGACTTGTCACTTTATCTTTTAGATAGCTGTACTTAGCATTAATTAAAACATTTAATTATATTCTTATATGGTTATATGATTATCTGCTTATATTATATACTTATAGGACTTGTTATTATTCTGAGAAATAAAGTACACAGTGCCTTCCAAGGAGAGAATGACTTTAACAACACAGTTCTTATTGGAGATCTCAATAGCGAAGAGTACAGCAGAAAAAAAAAAAACAAAGAAAAATAAGAAACAACTGTTTATTGGTCAATGTTTTTTATTTTGTTGTTTTCTCTCACAAAAAAAATAGACTAATTATTAACTTTGATCAATCGCATTGTTCATAGCTGTGGTATCTCCCTCCAGAAGCATGGCTAGAAAATCTGGGCGCTAGCACAATGGTATGTGTATCACTTAATCTGCTTCATGACAGGAAAAAAGTAAAAAAGGGATATTCGCTGCTTGTTTTGCTTCTTTCTAATTATGGATTGTTTTTCATACTTAGGGTTACATTTCTCAACAGTCAAAACATAAAAACACTCCCACAAATCACCAATAGGAATTCTTTCCCTTTCACTCAGAATCCATTCTTGCAGGATACTCAAAGTTGTTGACCCCATCTTCTAGGTAGAAATAGAATCCACCTCTTAGGCAGCAAGAGAAAATCAGGAAATGACCTCCAGACTTCCTAACAGGGTTATATTCTCCTTTAGAATCTTCATAGAAATATAGCTTTAAAACCTAAACTTGCAAAAACCAAAGACAGATATTTTATTGAAAAAGATATACATTTTCTCTGATGTCTAAGGGAAAAATGCTATAATCTGTGTCATAAAATAGGGACAGCATAGAAGTAAGTTCTAAAGTGATGACAAATTTAGGCAAATGGCTTTATCTTTCTGAGTGCTTTTGTATCTCGAAGGAACCATCTTTATGTCAGATGAAGTCAAATGCAAAGTAATTTCCAGGATAGCAAACTAAGTTGTGTATGATTATAAAACAAATAGAGGAATGATTGGTACTTTCCACTCACTATGTTTTTGATTGAAGAGCAAAAGTCTGAAATGATTTTTATTTTATATCTGACAATATTCCCAGAGAAACTTACAGAAGCCCATTTGTTAAAGGCTGCAAGAATCACATGGCTTGCATAACCAGCATATGTTACAGTATGTGTTTTGATTTGGACTTTCAATGTGAAAAATGCAAATATTATAAAATGCATTTGAGGTGCAGACATTAAATGATTATCACAAATGAAACTTACGACATCCTCAGAAATTAATTTAGGTATTTTATTATCTGTATTTAAGTTTCCTGTGATGACATTAAAGGAATACATTTCAAAATGAATACATTTATAAACTTACTCCTAAATTTCTACAGGTGCCAAGCACAGAGTTCATTAATATTTAGGTGACTAGGAATCTGTCAAAAAATAATCACTTTTAAAAGTGTAAAATTAAAGTGACAATTAAAAAATGTATTCTACATATGTATTACTGTTCTGTGTAGGCCAAAATCTTTGAAGTAAAAAAGCAAGTCAACAGTGCAGTGAGCTTTTAGAAATTATGGCTTGAAATACAAGTATGTGTTTGTCATAACCTTGTTCTGGTTCTACAGTAGGGAAAAGATACTCTCAAATGTCCTGCTGGAAAAATGAATGTAAAGCATATTTAATACTGAATGATGCAACTATAGCTAAGTAACGTAACTACAGCAGGTTGTAGAGTCTCCAGCCTCTAGATATAAAAAACTTAATTGGACATCATCCTGAGCAACCTGCTGCAAGTGACTGTGCTTCAGGAAGTGGTAGTTGCCTGGACAATCCCCAGAGGTCTCTGCCAAACTCAACTATTCTGTGATTCCATAGCTCTGACTACACTAAGGTTAACTAGTCATCTCCTTGGTGGTATTTGGTTTTACAGAAAAGATGATTATAGGATATTGATGCAATTAATGCAGATTTTGAAGAAACTAGCTTCTCAGCATTTTATAACAACCACGTGGGCTGTGACTACCCTGGAGTCTTTTGATCTACTACAGAGATTTATGCCATTGGGTTTAGCAGAATAAATAGATCCTATACTGACAATGTCATCTGTCACACTTGATGACAGCAAAGGAAAGATCAGACTCCAGAGTCTTGAGTTCTACCTGAGAAGTAAAAAAGTTCAGAATTCATAATCTTACATCTCTCATTAGCTTAACAGTAGTTATTTTTCCTGTCAGTTTGGCCTCCATTCAGGTAGGTTGTTTCTCTCTGAAGACCAGTCCTACACTCTTTTCTCTTCACTTCTAGTATGAATCAGAGGGATTTGAAAGAGAGGGGAATAAAAGTCTCTAAGTTCTGTCTAGCCCACAAATTTCCCTGCAATGTTCATATTGACCTTTTCATCCCTTTTTGCAGAAACATGCACTAACTATAAGAGGTGAAGAGTGTTCTCTTAGGAAAACACATGTTCAGAGCAATTTACAGAGGCCTGCTATATATTAAAAAGTGAAGCCAAGTGAAGAATAAGATCTTTACAGGTTCTAGCTAATCTGATCTACATGTGCTTTCCTGTGTAATGCGATTTTTCAAAGACAAAAGGCTTGACAAAAGGTCTCCTCTCTGACTTTAATTCCATGCTGCAAAGTCTCATGTGAATAGGTGCTTGTTGATATTAAAGTGACTATATTTTTTAAAAATAGAAAACATAAATATTACCTGCCACAGTTTCAGAACTGCAGAAATTGTTACAAAATTTTCAGAAACTATTTAGATTGAGGCAGAAAGTTGACATTCAAAATTTTTAAGCCAACCATACTGTTACAGACTGGTGCAATTATAAGTGATCACTTGGCTTATTATGAGAAGTATCAGGCAAGGTGAATAATAAATAGTGCTTATCGCCCTTAGTCTAATAAACAATTGCTCTCTGTTTTTATATTCCAGCCATGATATTGAAAATTACATTTTTCTTATGTCTTTCTTCATCTGTTAATTTGTGAAGCTTCCCTTGATAAACACTCTCACAAAGATCAACAGAAATCAAAATCAAATGCAAGAAATTGTGCCAAAGTAAATTCTCATTCAATACATTAATAATTCAAACTGAAAGGTCAAATGTTCGTTTTGAAGAAACGGGGATGAAAATGGCTTTCTAAAGTCTTCAGGGTGTCATAACAGAAGATACACAAGATATGTAATAGTATGGACCAAAACAGAGTTGAAAGTACTCCACTCATTCTGGGTGATAATACAATGCTTAGTTTTCCTCTATGCCAAAAATCCTCTTGGATTTTGGCAGGATGCTCAGAGTCCTGAATGCTGATGACTTAACAGTGATGCAAAGGATTCAGTGTTATCATGAGATGGCAAAATATTCTAGAGCTATTCTCTTTGACCTCCTTGCTTAACATGGATATCACAAGTTGATTCTTGGTACTCTATATCACATGTATGTGTAATATTTATATAATTATGCATTTTTACTCATCATAGTGGTGTTTAAGCCTATTCTTTTGATTTAAGCCTATTCCTTTGAATTTTATTGTACTGCTTACCCCATCTGATGATCAAAAAGCTAACACTTTTGCATTCATTTCTAGATGTAGAGCTATAGGTGTTTATTTTACTTGTCATATTCAACCATCACTGAATTTAAATTATTGTCCACCTAGACCTATTACCACAGTATACACAACAGATCATTAAAAATTCTTTGTAGTCAATTAATGTTGACATCTAATAATGCCTCTATATCATAATTGCATTTTCATTATATCCTATGGGACATACATATCCAGTTTGAAAAGCAAGTTTAGTAGCTCTGCTAAAGGAAAAGGAATTTGTTGCCTTTATATATTTTTCTTTTTTTCTGGGTTTTTTTTTTTTTTAAATTGAAGAACAATTGGAAATGAATTATTACTTTCCAATTTTAGTCTCATCCCCCTGATAACAGGTTTCAAAGAGTGTAATTTAAATGCTAACTTTCACAAAGCTGAAACTGTGAAGGCTAAAATTGACAGCAATCTACCTTTCACTATACTTATTGTTGAACATAATTGATTTTGATTGGGGATCTTACAGCAGCATTGGACACAACTGACCCTATGCATTGTTCAGACCACCTGGAATATTCTCCTTTGATCTCTTAAAAACAGTAATTTCCCTGTCCAAAATGTTTTACTCCTGCAGAACCAGCATTCAGTTACACAGTGAAGTTAAACCATCTCTCGCATAAACTAAACCTGATGTCTCTCTTTGTCTAATATTAAGTCATGCAGAAAGTGCATATTCGGGTACAGAGGATCTTGTTTTCTTGATCTAGTCTCTCTTCTGGATGCTTAAGATTCCTCTCCAGTGAAAAGAATGACTATGGAGATAGCTGTGTGCTTGATTCCTGCCATAATATGCAGGTAGGAAGATGGGGACAGGAACCAGGAGTAGTTGTGGAACATGAGCATAAAAAATATCCATAGTTACCTGTTATGTATTTACACTTCTTTGTTTATTTGTTTGATAAAAGTGCCAGTTTATACAAGAGTTCTGTTTCATAACATTTGCAGTGGATAGGTTAAAAAAAAAAAAAAGTCTTCAGAAAGGGATTTTACGATTAAATTCTTGTTTGGTGAGAATTCCTGAAAACTCACCACCCATATCTGGAATTTTAGTTGGTGATAATTCCCAATGTTCTCTTCTAAATCTATTCTGCTAAGTATTGCACAATTACCTAAAAAGTACGATTCCTAGACCTCTTACAATAAAAAGTCTTCATCGTAGACAAATAAGTGGCTTGGATATCCTGAATATTTCACTGTTAGCAACTTAACATTCTTCCTCAGCAAAGCTGGGGTCCCATGGCCTATTGTACTGGATTATGTACACATATGTACACATCTTCACAGTAGTTTATATGGTGCTATGTTTTGGATTGTTGATGAAAATGGTGTTGATAACACAGGGATGTTTTAGTTCTTGTTAAACAGTGCTAAAATAGCGTCACAGCCTTTTCTGTTTCTCATGCTGCTCCATCAAGTTGGCTGGGGGTGCACGTCAAGTTGGAAAGGGACACAGCTGAGACAGCTGACCCCAACTGACCAAAGTGATATCCCATACCATATGACATCATGCTCAGCAATAAAAGCTGGGAGAAAGAAGGAGGAAAGGGTGACATTTGGAGTTATGGTGTTTGTCTTCCCAAGTAACAGTTATGCATGACGAAGCCCTGCTTTCCTGGAGATGGCTGAACACCTGCCTGCTGATAGGAAGTAGTGAATGAATTCGTCATTTTGGTTTGCTTGTGCAGACAGATTTTTCTTTATCTCTCAAACTGTCTTTATATCAACCCATGGGTTTTCTCACTTTTGTCCTTCTAATTCTCTCCCCCATCCCACTGCAGGGGAGTGAATGAGAGTCTGTATGATATTTGCCTTCCTACTGGGGTTAAACCACAACACCTATCCTTCAGTGAAGAAAATCTGTAAGGGCTGCAGAGGTGGTTTTCCCCATTTTGTTCATAATACAGAGATTCTTTATGTCAGTAAGATCCAGCCTTAGAAACTGCAGAGGCATGAAACAGACTTGGGAACTGAACTTAGGGCTGCGTCTCATTACCCAGCGGCAATTACTGGAGGACCTCCCCTGTGGAAGCAAAACTGTCACTGTTTCGTAGGTCTCAATGACTTTATTTTCCAGCTGCAGCATGGGTAACAGTCTGATTTTTTTAGTTTGGGCTCCTAGCAAGTACGAGATTAGTTGTTTAGGCTGTTCCTTGATTGAGCAATTCTACTTTGTCTCCTGCAGAATGAGCAATGGATGAATGGAAATATCCATGGACCTCATTTTGTCTGCTGGCTGCAGCTGGACTATGCTGAATTACATTACATAACTTCTTCACTTATAATATGAACTACATACCACCCAGACATTTTTTTTTCTGTTAAAATATGGCTAAACAACCAAAACACTGAGTTTTCTTATTAAGAGCATGGTTTACCATCAGCTTGACTATATTGTTTTTTCCACTATAAATTAAAAAAAAAAAAAAGTCTATCTCAGATTCCAAAATTCATAGGATACTATACTCTTCCTCCTTTAATGTTAAAATTCTTTGTAAGTGGTTTTAATATGACTCTTCCTGAGCCTTTCTATCACAATAAATGGTAGTGTTCTAAATATGATTTCCTTTGAATTTGAAAGCCTGAGTACAGTGAATACAGGTTTCTCACCTGTGTGACTGTTCCAATGATTAAGGAATTATATAAAAGAGGTTGCAGTTTTTGAGAAGTCATTTTTGTATTGGAAAAGGAAACAGTGAGCTTTACCCAGGTACTGGAAAGAGTGTCTGTAGATGCTTACTGAGTGGCTGAATTTGGACCTACACCTAATTTACTGGATCGTGTTAAATCCACTCTGAGGGGTTTACCTAGCCACAATATCTGAGGTCTGTGTGACCAAAAGCTAAACACTTTGATTTAAGGCTTTCGAATTCCGAATCCTAGCTGGATTTAGTTTTCAGTCTCCATAAATTTAAAAGTTTAAATGTAAACCTCAGATACCTTATTTTTTTATTAATCTTCAATTTCCCTCTCTCCATTCAGATTAAGAGAGACTGTTGGCGCTCTTTCAAAGAATTTATAATGCTTCTGGACAGTTTCTGCACTTTGGAGACCTGATATCAATTGACACTCTTGATACTATAACAAAACTAATAATAAAATGGTTATTCCCCCCCAAACTATCATATATTTATGCCTTAAATTATTTCTGAACTCAGAAAAAAGACAGACTGTGGAAAAAAGTACAGTGTAAATGCAAAGATTTCTGAGGACAAGACTTAATAATCTGTGAAGATTTTTAGAGTGTGCTAGAAGGTATGAAAGTAGTGTTTAAAAAAAAGTAAAAACAAAGACATTTAAAAAAAAAAATCACTACTGCTTTCTCTTTTGCCCCCTGTTTTTTTCTCCTCTCGTTAGGCCTTGTTTCAGCAAACAATTTGAAAAGTCAGAGCATAAGAGCCAATCAAAATGTAGTGATCTATATGCAAATCAAGAAAACATTAGATTTATTTACATAGTTATATATGATAATATCACTCATATGCAAAAATAAAAATTCACCTCCTATATTGCTACTGAGAAAGGTACAGGATAAATTGGTGATGTTAAATCCTTAACCTAAGGTAAATGTACTATTATATAAGTTAAGTTGCATAAACTTCCTGTCATTTGATTGGGTGAGACAGTTCCATTTTCATTTTAAAATGAAGCTATGAACATTTTTTGTAATCCTTTGCAGACTCCTAATCCACATACATGAATTCATTTTCCTATCTTTTTAGTGGCTCTTACCATATTTTGCCCCCAAATTTCCTGATTATTAATTATCTTGAACTTCTTAATATTTTATGATTCACTTTTTCTAATTTCATCTTTCTACTTTTCACCTTCAACCAAATGAAAGAAAAAAAAAATTAAAAAATCATATGATCATATATATACCTTAAAGAATAGCAAGTCAAAAGTTTAAGCACAGGAACATGTCCAGAAATGTTGTGGAGTCTCCATCCATGGAAATATTCAAAAGCCATATGGGCATGATCCTGGGCAGCTTGCTCTAGTGGCCCTGCTTGAGAAGAGAGGTTGGACTAGACAACCTCCAGAGGTGCTTTCCAACCTTAGCCATTCTGTGATTCTATGATAGAAATTAAATACAAACGATGTTGTTTTCATATGACAGACAACAGTGCTCTTCCTGCATGTGACACTGATGTTTCCTTTCTTGGAGGGCTGTGTGTGTCTTATTCTCAGTAAAATAAATTATTTCTAGTGCTCATAACAATGAAATTTCATCTAATTAGATAACCTTTACTCCAAGTAATTGCACAGTAACAAGAAGAACACTGTGGATGTTTTAAATGGCACATGTCCCTTGTAAAGTGTTGTCCTTAATTACACAGAGCATGACAGAGAATAGACATAATGTAGTGAAATTGCCCTATTTTCTCTGGGATCACTTTTCTAGCTGCAGATGTTAAGAAAGAACAAAATCTGTTTTTTCCAAAGTCTTTAATACTTACATTTTACTTTCTTCAAAGCTAGGTTAGGGGCATTGTCCCTATGTCTGAGAACAGTAAAGGTGGATGACATACATTATCTTTTCATATCTAGCTTTGTTAGCTACAGAGAAATTCAGCATGTTCTTCATTTCTGGTTCTAATTATTCCCAGAAGCTATTATTTTTTCTCTTTTGTTGGCTCCAGAAGCAGATAGATTTCTGAGGCTGACAAAATTATTTCTGTCTGCCCTTATATGCATATAGACATACTGATATACACACATACTGAAGAACTATTAAGAAGGTTTTCTCTCTTCCATTTAAGTAATTTTTATTGCTGTTTTTATAATGGATTCCAAAGGAACTCAATTAAGATCGAAAAATATTTGAGACATCTCAGTTAGAGTGTATGAGGAGAAATGTACTCTCTAACAGGAAAACATAATCCAAGCAAAATGCTGGAAGATGCAGTTGGACACATTTAGATTTCCAATGATAAGAACATTTAAACAGTGAGTATGATTAATCACAGAGGCAAAAACTGAAGACCTAGTAGTGTCATTGATGGACAGGCTGCCCCAGAATTAGAAAACGAGTGCAGCAAAGTCACATGAATTGTGTGAAGAGACATCCACAGTGATACAGTATGTGAAGATTTACTGGGGTGAAGCTACAGCCCTCTAAGCGTCCTCCTGAAAGAACCCGAACGGCAAAGAGAAATGATAGATCCTCTAGCTGTTTCTGTGTTTCAATCAAAAGTAATCACCTTTCCAAAATCATGCTTGAACCCCCTACTTTAAACAGGAAAATAAACCTGACTGGTGAGGGTTGTGGAACCAGAAGAAAATGCTTTCATATGGAGTCCCAAAAGCCCATTGCCAGGCCCACGCATGTCATGAAGTACCATTTGCACTGTTTTAGATATATCATTTTGGCTATGTGTACTGTTCAATATAACAGAAATTGGATGACATTAAAAAGCCAGCTACATTTCCAATGTCCACACCAGGTGTTGGCCTTAAAACACAAAAACCAAGTACACAGTTCTCTGTGAGGGAGTAGATGGAGGTAGGCACTGAAAATTGCTGTGTTATAAATTGCCTGATTTTTACAGTGAACAGATGTTTAATTGGTATTAACATTATTTCAGCTATTAAATTACAGATACATGATTGTTCATCTCATCCTCCAAGGACACTCACTACCTGTGCACTGAAGTAGTCCCCTTTGGTCTTGATATTTAAGTGAAGAACAATTGCCTTTACTGAGTATCAGTGCTACTCATTAACAGCAAAGGGAATCCAAAGCAAGGTCATATTCTTAATGTGTTTTCAGTGGAAAATCTTTTCTGATTTTTTTGAGGATTCTATAGTTCTGTTGCCTTGACTAGAATAGATTATTAGAACATATAGTAAATCAGTTTCCATCTCAAAGTTTTACAAAACACTAGAATTGTATTCTTACATTAAAGGAAACATTCAATTTATGTTCTATTAATAAAAAATATAAGAATTTTGTTCCAGTCTAAAAATTATTTTCACTCTTGCAAAGAAGGAATAGAACATAATCTGTTCTTTCTGAAAGGTGAAATACAGTATGTCTAAAATGACCTTCAGTGGTGATTTCAGAGCACTGAACTGGGAGACACATGGTACAACTACACAGAACAGGAATACAAATTCCTTTTTCTCTTTTTTCACTTCTGATGAAAATTATTTTACTGTTTTACTGTGGCTTCTTTTACCATATATGATTTACCTTTCTTTCATGGTATTGTGACAAATATCTATCCAACTTTAAAATATGTATTACTAATATCTGTTAAAAATACATTGCAGACTAACAAATCCTGACAGCAATTGCACTCTCAATAAAAAAATAACTCTTAAGAAAAAATACATATACTTTACCTACTTAGGGCATTCAAGAACATATCTTCATACATCTTGCAAAATCTTATCTTGTTCTTGTTCAAGTAATTGATATTCTTTAGATAAACTCTCAATCTAGGTCATATTATTCACATTCATGAATTGCTGTAAATAGTTTGTAGGAAAAAAAAATACACACATGTATAGATTTTTCCACAATATCAGTGAAGTGCAATTACATGCTAATAGTAGGGGACTGATATATCTTCCTTTATTGAGATGGAAATAGCAAAACCAAATAATCTACAGAACATCTCAATCTCAAATTGCTCCTTGCAAAGTTAATATTTTTATTATTATTTCTAGGAAATAATTTTGAAACTATTAACCAGTCATATGACAGCATAACTTGAATATGCATTGCTGTATAAGATTCTTTATGTATAAAATTCCTATCATATGTTCTTGATACTGCTGAGTGAAATCAAGATTTCCATAATATTCATGAAGAAATCCACACTCTAAAATTCAATGCAAGCAGCAAAGCCAATATTTGACAGAATTTTTTGTAGTTGCTCAAGAGAAAATAAGATTGCATGTATAAGACTTAAAGGTCCCTCACAATAGCTAAAAATATATTTTATACATGCACTCTAAGAATAAACTAAATTTACTGCTACGGGTCCAAATGCTGAGAAATTGGATTTTTGTGGGGTTTTCTTCTGTTTTCTTCTGTAGATACTTCTGTTATGGAACTGTCTACTTCTCACCACTCCTTACCCAGTCTAAAGTGCAGATCTTTTTACTGGACAGGTGACTATTACCACATAAAGATATTGAACATAGTGTTTTTCTCATTAGTATTTTCCTCAATTAATCTAAACCAAATGATTAAAAAATCTGCTCATGTCATAAAATTTGATTTTTAAGCTGGCTATGTTATATCAGGTACTTTTTATTTTGTTTTGTAATATACAGGTTCATTATCAATAATTATTTCCACAAAGTAAAGAAAAATAAGCAAAGTTGCAAGCAAATTAAGACTAATGCTAAAATCCTTCTATTCTAAGGTATTTATTAAAAGACAAAGTTGAAAAAAAAAAGAGAAACAAAAGAAAAAAAAAGCTATAATATTTCTGAGAAAGGAAAAGTTTATACACATACACAACCATATATATATATATATATATACACACATATCTACCTAGTAATGGATAATATTTTTCTAGCCATTGGGCCCCCAAAATCTTACCTGGTCTGAATTTCTACTAAAAGATTATTTTCTTCATCAAATGTTCCTTTTGATTACATAAAGCAAAGAAAAAAAGCCTTGTAGACTGATACCCACAATTTTGGTAATTATGATTAATCAAATAACCTTTAAAAATCAAATAATATTTACTTTTTTTCCAATAGCATGCTTACTGTTTCCAATAGCCTTTGAGTAGATTGATTTAATTAATTGTATGCTAGTATCTGCATATCAAAATACAAATAAGGAATGTTCTACATAATTTAGAAGTCAAATGTTCAAACCAAACTGGTTTCTGTGACACATGCTGCTTTGCACTGTTATTAATAAGCAATATATTGTGGGTAATACAAAATTATATTTCCTCTGTTAGTAGTTGACCTAATCTTGCACTGAAAGACAGATCTACTGTAAACCAAGAAAAGCAGTTGGAAACAAAAAATGGGATCAAAAATTAACTTTCTTTCTGACAGACATGTCATTTTTTTGTCAGAAAAACAGTACTTAGCCATTAATTTTCCCACTAATCAAACAAAAAAGGTGTAATTTCTTCATTAAGTATATGTCTAATGGAAAGATACCCGGTTCAACTGTATTATATTATCCTCAAGCCTCTAGTGAATTTCCTGAACCATACTGAATAGTTTCAGGTTCACTGTTCAAAAAAAAAAGTCATGAAAGATCACTAAATGGTGCTTAAACCATGCATATGAATAGTTATACAGAAAGCAAATTAATTTGAATGATTTGCTTGAAAAGTTTAAGTACTCGTTATAACTGCTGAAAAATTTACATCATTTACTACTGCAAGCTACCTGTAATACGTTTCTTTTAATATCTCTCCAAATATACTACTTCATTCTTCTCTTTCCACATCATAAGGGTTATTGACATGTTAGAAACCATGGAAGCACCTGAGAATAGTCACATAGGAATTAGGGCTTCTCTGCCAAAAAAGATGGTGGGATCAATAGCCCAACTGAAGCGCGTATGCAGCAACGCATGCAGCATGGGCAACAAACAGGAGGAGTTGGAAGCCATTGTGCAGCTGTAAAACTATGATATAGTTGCAATCACAGAAACATGGTAGGTTGACTCACAAAACTAGAGTGCTGCAGTTGATGGCTATAAACTCTTCAGAAGGGATATGCAAGGAAGGAGATGCGGTGGGGTAGCCCTGTATGTTAGGGAGTGTTTTGACTGTCTAGAGCATGACAATGATGATGAAAGGGTCAAGTGTTTATGGGTGAGAATCGGGGAAAGGCCAACAAGGCAGATATCCTGCTTGGAGGACCACCCGACCAGGATGAAGAGGTAGATGAAGCATTCTGTAAGTGGCTGGCAGAAATCTCACAATTCCTAGCCCTTATTCTCATGGGGGACTTCAACTTACCAGATGTCTCCTGGAAGTACAATACAGCAGAGAGCAAACAGTCTAGGAGCTTCCTGGAGTGTGTAGAAGACAACTTCCAGACACAGCTGGTGAGTGAACCAACTAGGGAAGGCGCCCCACTAGAGCTGTTATTTGTGAAGAGAGAAGGACTGGTGGGTGATGTGATGGTTGGAGGACATCTTGGGCATAGTGATAATGAAATGATAGAACTTTTGGTTCTCAGAGAAGTAAGGAGGGAGGTTAACAGTACTGCTACCTTGGACTTCTGTAGGGCAGACTTTGGCCTGTTTAGGGACCAGGTTGACTGAGTACCTTGGGAGGCAGTCCTGAAGGGCAAAGGAGTCCAGGAAGGCTGGACATTCTTCAAGAACAAAATTTTAAAGGCACAGGAGCAGGCCATCCCCATGTGCCAAAAGATGAACCGTGGAGGAAGAAGACTGGCCTTGCTGAACAGAGAGTTTGGCTGGAACTCAGGAAAAAAAAGGGAATTTATGACCTTTGGAAGAAGGGGCAGGCAACTCAGGAGGACTACAAAGATGTCATGAGGTTATGCAGGAAGAAAATTAGAAGGGCCAAAGCCCAATTAGAACTTATTGTGGTTGCTGCCATAAAAGACAGTAAAAAATGTTTCTATAAATAACATTAACAACAAGGGCTAAGGAGAATCTCCATCCTTTACAGGATGTGGGGGGAAACATAGTGACAAAGGATGAGGAAAAGGCTGAGGTACTTAATGTCTTCTTTATCTCACTCTTTAATGGTAAGACCAGTTGTTCTTGGGGTACCCAGACCCCTGAGCTGGAACACAGGGACATGGAGCAGAATGAAGCCCCCATAATAGAAGCGGAAATGCTTAGTGACCTAGATGATTTAGACACACACAAGTCTATGGGGCTAGGTGGGATCCATCCATGGGTGCTGAGGGAACTGGTGAAAGTGGTCAACAAGCCACATCTTTGTGAATCTCACAGGTGCCTGCTGCTTTTGTAAGGTGTAAGTAAGCTTTCTATGGTTTAAAGACTACTGATAGGATGAGAGGAAACAGCCTCAAGTTGCACCAGAGAAGGTTTAGATTGGATATTAGGAAACATTTCTTCACTGAAAGGGTTGTCAGGCATTGGAACTGGCTGCCCAGGGAAGTGGTTGAGTCCCCATCCCTGGAGGCATTTAAAAGACGGATAGATGTGGCATTTAAGGACATGGTTTAGTGGTGGACTTGGAAGTGTTAGGTTTGTGGTTGTACTCAATGATCTTAATGGTCTTTCCCAACCTAAATGGTTCTCTGATTCTGTGATCTGACTTGCAGGTTTAGAGGTCAAATGCAGGACCCACTTATGTCAGAATAAAATAAAAATATGGCCCAAAACCTAGATATGCCAGGTTGTCAATGTGGAATTGCTTTTAATCTCATTCTCAAGTGAGCTACACAGAGCTCTTGCTGAGTAAAAATGGGAGTTCTTATAGGGGAAAAACTTCAGAAATAGGCCTCTAAGTAGGAGGTAAGATAAGCAGAAAATTGTGTAAAATTTTTAAATCCAGAGAAAAGAAATAACTAGGAAAACTGAGCTTTAAGTTCAATTGCATTTTATACTTTTTAGCACCATTTCAAATGGAGAAAGAAGTAATTAAACCAGTAGTATTTAGGTACCTATGCCAAAAAATACTGAAATTTAGATTTGTTACTGCCTTTCATAAGATGGGTTAGCCTAAGGGTAACCGAAGGCAGCAAGGAAGTCTTTACCTGCATTCGTATACAGTTTGTCACTATAATCCAATATATATATATATGCATAATTGTAGCCAGTCCAAACCTAGGCTTAATGGTATGACCAACTTGTTGAGAACTGACCTTTCTGGGCTCAGAAGGGGTTTAAAACTGACTAAGGAAAATGTCCTCCTCTCCTTATATTACTTTCTCCCTATTCTATCCCCACTAGTTTCCCTTTGTCAGCATACAGTTTTTATCTTAAGTGAGTCCTGTTCTTGTAAGTGTAGAGAGACTTACATGCATGCCATCCCAAGTCCTATGAGCATTTGTTCATATAGGAACCTGCAATATATACAACTTCGTTTCCCCAGAAGAACAATTAAAACATTTTCAGCAACAGAAATCTAAGAAACAATAGATGAAATCCACATACACTTATTTATGTATGTCTGTGCTCTCTGGCATAAAAATGTAAGTTTTGGTATGAAGAGCAGGCAAGTACGCTCAGAAAAAAACCACAGTGATAAACACTTTTGCAAATATGAAGGAAGGAGTCTGAATGCAAGTGAGACAATTATTCTTTCAGAACTGTAATGGGTATTTGAAATGCAGTGTCCTGATTTTTTCCTCTTGAATTATTTATTTGAATCCAGTCCAGGTCAGTGGAAAGTTGTTAAACCACAAGTTTTTGCCATTTATCTAATGCCTAGTCTCTGAATAGAACTGATGAATTCCATCCCTTTCCTGTGGGACAATTTATACTGTACAAAATCATGCTCTGATCTGATACAAATCAGGACCCTAATTGGTAGCCTAAGCAAAATATGCAGAACAGATCTACCTTTTAAGTGGCACTTCCAGGAAAAATCTCTAAAATCCAAAGGCATGTCAAGGTTTTACACATGCTGTAGTTCTTCTTTATATAGACAGTTTCAATCTCTAAGTAAAATATATGTAGGAAGTAATTGTGCATAAAGGTCTTAAGTGCTGACTCCCATTCGAATATGCTTACAAAACCCTAGTACTTTTAACATACATTTTAAAATTGCTTTAAAAGAAAAGGCTGTGGTATATACTGGATCCAAGACTCCCATAAAACTTCTCTTATGCTGATAGAATTATTTTTCCTTAATATTGTCAGTATTCACTAATATTTTAGGTTAGTAGCAAACACGATTGTTGCTTAAAAGAAAAATCACTAGGTTGTATTTTCTTCTATATATTCACCTACAAATCCTAAAAAAAAAGCTAAGATGTAACTAAAATATATTTGCAGGGGAGAAAGAAAAAGAGGGGTGTTTCTTTGTTTGACTGGTTTTGTTTTCGTTTCAAATAGTGATTAGAGTGGAAAATTAGCCACTCTGGGATTTTTCAGCCAGTGGTAACAGATGGCTAAGTTAGTGATGAACCACTGAAGGGGCTGGAGAGTTGATTAGGGAGACAGACTGAAAGCATGTATCCTCAAATTGGCAGAATGCCTAGTAAAAGCAATGACCCATCACTTACAGTAAGTCTTTAAAATATTGAGTGGACAGATATATTCAGAAACGGGGGGGGGGGCAGAGGCAGGGGGACAGGGAGGGAGAGGGAAGGCTTGCCCAGCTATTTTTTTTCCAGAAAGTTTTGAGGTAGAAACAATTTCTTAGTTCTTGCTCATGTTTCTGGCGTAGCTTCTTTTCCTATTCCTGTCTTTTTGAAGTGGACTGTAGCTGCACAAAAAGGAGTGGGGTTTATTTCATTAGTCATAGCTTTTAGAAAAATAACAACCAAACAAAACCTCCTCCTTTGAAAAACAGCCGTTTGTTTCTTTAGTTATAATATAAGCTTACTTTAATCATCTGAAAGGAAGGAGACTGTCATTATTTGTTTTCATTATTGATTTTGGTGGAACATTTGTAAAAATGTTTATCTGTGGAAAATGTCTTCAATTTTAAGTTAAAGTTCTAAAAGTAGATGTAGAGGTTAATATTCTTTTGTAGACCATATGTGGTCTTAGACCACAGGATTTCTAACTTATGAACTAAATTGCTCTTTCTCTGGTACTGGATATTTCCATCATTACTCATAATTTCTACTTTCTACAGCCACTTATTTCCATTCACCAAAAAAAAAAAGGATTCATATCAAGGTGGTAGAAATTAGTATTTTGGAAATAGGAATAGTTATTTCATCTAGAAAATTTATAATTCTAGAGGGAAATGTGGCCAAACCTTTGAAGAATAAAAATTCTTGTTACCAAGTTTGCATCTTGTCTTTGCTCTCTGGGTAACACCAGTGCAAACGATTGATTAAATATAGTCTAAAACCACTAAATAGCAGCAGTAATAGTATGCAGTTCAATTTTGCACCTGTCACTAGTTTCCATGTAGGTGAAGCTGGTTCTCTGGCAGTGGCTTTCGAACTCCTACATGATATTAAAAACATAACGAAAGTTATTAGAACTAAAGAAAAAAGAAATACAACCTGGGAAAATGCTTTAGGTGTTTGCTTTATTATTTTTTTTCTTCTTTTTCCCCCCACAACACTATGTAGATTTTTAGATATAGAATTTTGTCTCTTAGAACATATCTGCGTGGTATAATTTTGTGTCTTGCCCATATATTGTATCAGCTCAGGTTCTGGAATCAATAAAGACACATTCTGCCTAGCATTTGTCCTACACTAAAATAATGTCTTTTTAGAAAGGCTAGTTAACCTAAACAAATTGCCAGTCTAGTATAGCTATATTTCTTTGTTATTTGAGCTGGCTAGTAAGTTCAGTGTAAAGACACCCCTTACACATGCACGAGTGTTCACATACCCACTGTCTGTGCCTTATTCAAACTCACTAGCTTTACAAAGAAAAGAAGTAATTACCTCCTGGGATCAATATGGTTGTTATACCTTGGATACAGGTAAAATAGACTTTCTGGAAGCTCAATATTATCTCTTTTGACTGGGGCCTGTTGTATACATGCACTCAAGTTCTGTGTCTCCCAGATCTCCACTTCTTTTTTTTCAGTCTAGCAATGGCTGCTTGGTGGGGTGCTTTATTTTCTCCTAGTTTGCTGTAATTTGATATTCTGCTAACACTACTCATGTATGAATATGCTATGCTAGCATGTATGAATATTACTATGCTAGTAATCAGGGATGACATCAAAATAATTTTTTTCCTGGTATCACTTTTCCTCTGTCTTTCTACAGAGATCTCCATCTGCCTAAGTTGGTACAAAACATCTAGAATAAAAAAATAGCTTTCAGATATGGAAACCTTGTTCCTCTAAAATAAATGTACTTTTAATGTAAGTTGCTCTTTGATACAGCTTGATTTTAAACACAGAAATTCTTCAGTCTTTCTATCCGTAAATAATGAAAAGGTCTGGAAACATTCTCAGGAGCTGTTCTTGCAAGAAGATACTCACTGGAGCCTGTTGGCATTTGGTTTTAACCTTTTACCCAAACCCTCCTTTAACTCTACTATTAGCTGTACAAATAACTATGCTGAATAGAAGCACCCAGGGCAAACACCTATATAAATCATCAATGTTAAGTGCCCTTGGCTAATACTACCTATACAGACAGATATACGCTGTCTCAGACCTCAGTAGTTTCAGCAATTGGGGTTAGAAAAACAATAGCTCACACCTACTCTAAAGTCACATCATATTTTACATAAAGTAGTTAAAAATATATTCCCTCTGGTTATTTGGTTGGTATAATCAGTGTATTAGGTTATGTGGCAAGGATATGGTAGCTGAGGAGCTGCATGAGAAACAAATTGATTTACTGAGCTCTTCGCTTCGCTTCACTTCGCTTTGCTTTGCTTTGCTTCGCTTCCCTTCAACAGTCCCAGCTCTCTCCGCCTTTCCTCATATAAGAAATGCTCCAGTCCCTTCATCACCTTCATGGCCCTTAGCTGGACTCTCTCCAGTATGTCCATGTCTGTCTTGTACTGGTAAGCCCAGAACTGGACACAGAATTTTAGGTGTACTGTACTCAGCAGTGCTGAGTAGAAGGGAAGGTTCATCTCCCTTGACCTGCTGGCATCACTGACAGAGAGTAGAGGTAAGAATTTATTCAAATTGCAGAACGCAGATTTATTAGTTACAGTTTTTGTAAGCATACAACAGTTTTGTTGATATTTCTGTGACTGTTATCCTCAAGCTAGTAAAATTTGGAAACTTTGAGTGTCATCAAATGTTTTGTCTGATGAAAAAATAGTTGAAAAGAAGGTAGCCTCCAAACAACCTGCATGGTGCAAAAGTTGCTAAATATTACAGGAAGAACAGTCAAATTAAACTACTTTTGTGAGATCACTTTCATGAAATGTAAAAAGTAATATGTTCCTTTTTCATTTTTCCTGGGGAAAAAAACCTAGCAACTGCTGTTGATAGATTTTAAAATAGATCTATTCCTCATTAAGAGTCAAAAGTAATAATAAATTGTTTACCTAGCCTTCTTAGGTTTTTTATCACAAAATGTGAAAGAAAATGTTAATGTACTGAATCTGAATTTGTATTAAAAATTATTAATAGAACCATATAAAGTAGATGCTATTTCCCTTATCAATGAAAATTTGACCTAGTAAAAATAACAATCTGTTGTTATAAAGCAAATTCATCTGATATGATATATTTGAACATTACTATCAACATAAATCTGTTTGTAAGTTCTGATGTTGGAATTCTCAAAAAAAAAGTAAATGTGACTACTAGCACCTGCTTCCTCTATAAAGAATATAAACATACTATTGAATATTGTGGTCCATCAGTTTTTACTAATGGATTTATGAATCCTAAGGATTAAATATTTAAAACATGAAGTACTGGAAATAGGAAGATATCTTAATAAACTAATTACTGTGCAACCATACTGAAAAAAATATTGTAAGTAGGTTTTTTACTATTTTAATATTTATTTAATTTAACTGCCTACCCTCTTGACTTTATGTGTCATAAATTATATAACACTCTGTATGGAATAAATTTAAGCTAAAATAAACCATCTAAACTGAAGCTTTTTCAGTCTCTAAACATCTACATGGCACATTACAGTCTATTTAAAACATGACACTTGAAAGTAGCTAAATTTGACCACTTTTAAGATCAATTTGCTTGATCTGACTTTTTATTGTCACTACTAGAAACCTGTAATTTGAAGTACTCATATTATGTCTTAGAATGATTGTTATGGTATTACCAAAGAGACCGGAGATCCTTAGTATATGCAGTACCATAATATCTTTGCAAAAAATGGAATAGCTTCTATGCCCATCTTCAAGAAAGTCAAATTGCATAGGGAAGATGATACCTATGTGTGGTAAAAAAACATTGTCTCTCGACTAGTATGGTGAAGGCAATATAACCCTTGTATAATATCAAAATGGCCTGAATGCTTCTGTACTGTATATAAACTGAGGAAAATTGTTTGCCTTACAAACGGAGAAAAAAAAATTTCTCCAAAAAGTATGTCTGAATATCAAAGCAATTTACCTGAATAACTGAGAATTGTGAGATTTTTGTCTTTATGTGAAAGCTGAAGATAATAATATTAACTGTATCGGGCACTAGATTCAACCTTGCACAACTGCCATCATTGCCTAATGATTTTTTACATACTCTGTCATCTTAAAATTCGGTACCTGGACAGTTTTCAATAGCTTAATCATTTTTTCAATGCCTCTGTTTGCACTGGGACCAATTTGCATCATTTTAAATTAAAATGTTTCTTATTGATGCAGGCTCCCTATGTGAAAGCATTGATAGATAATAGATATAACCAATGGGAATGTGCAGACTATGTTTATTATTAAATATAACTTCAAGGTTCTTATCACTTTAATATGTGCCAAAGCAGTCAATTTCTTTTTTTATAGGGTATTCCTTTAGTATCTTAGTTTTTCTTCTGTTGCATTGAAACTTGTTCGTACTCAGTCTAGTGTACTTTCCCCTGCAGAATTATAACTGAGGTAAATAGACATTATTTACTTTCCTTTTTGTTTCATTGCAAATATCAACCCACACTCTCAGCATGAATATTTAAATTTATCCTGCTAGCATGGTAATTTAAAAGTAATTAAACATTGCACATAACTGACTGACAAACTATCTCTGATAAACCCTTTGAAGATATGTTTTTATACTTACATATAAACAGTCCTGACTGTTAAAGACAGTGAAAGTTTTAGTGATGTTTTTAATAGAGTCAGAGCTGCTTTGATTTGGTGAAGCTCCGTCACTCAAAACTTGATTAAGAACTGTAAAACTTAATTATACTGAAGATCTCCAGTCAAACCTGTAACTTATAAACACATATACATGCACCTAACAAGACCTAGATATTTCATACAGATAATCTCAGTGCCCGTTTCTGCATGCTTTGCTTTCTGAAGGAATCCAGATTTTTCTCAAGAGCTTTCAGTTCCAAAACAAGTCTGAGCATTTAGGATGTCAGAAAAGAATCTGAAAAAGTCTTCACATGATATAGGAATCCGTATTAGGAAAAAGGAATTGTAGGTACTTAACTTCATTTTAAACATTTGCTTGTTAAGATAAGAGATTCCTTTCCGCATCTGTGTTGTACATATAAAAGGGGCGTGGCTCTCATGTCAGTGGCATGAACCTTGAGTGCTTCTGTTATCAGATCACATAATGGCAGTCATGAAAGTGTAGCACTTCCATCAGAAAAAAAAAAAAAAAAAAAAGTTCCTTCTGTATTGTTTACCACTACAGTTTCTCTGTTTCACTTCATATGAGTGAAGGAAGTGAAGGAAGAATGGGGAAGCCACTGTCTGTGTTTTCTTGGAATGCCTGAATTCCCATTGCCAAACTTAGCTCCTCTGTTAAATTTGCACAAATGCAGGATTTTTTCTGGGTGGCTGTTTTCACTCCATTGATCACAGTCATATATAGATATTTCTGGTTGTAGGCAACTCATGACATACAGCATCTACATACTCACTACATACAGCATCACACTACAATTTTCACAGGATCTTGAACAGAATTTCAATCCTATAGCAGAAGAGAGAGGATCTGCACCTTCAGTTAGTCTGTATTTCTAATCACATGATAATAATTACATGATAAATCACATGATAAAAATTAAATGTATATGGGAGAACTGTGAATGTCACAACTGATTTTTTTTATTTTAATAATAACTGAATATTTTAATAAAATAATAACTGAATTTCTGCTTATCTCTAGGGAAAAAAAAAGTGAAAATGTATCTGTAGATCTGCTTTCAAGGTTCATTGTAAACAGATATAATATCTTTCCTGTACACCCAGCTGACCAAAAAATCCCACAAAATCTGGGCAAGTGTATACAGCTGCAGTATAAAGTAGCCTGTTTTTTCACAATAAATATGTACAGTTAATTCAAGATAAAGGCAGGATATCTATCTAAAATATACTGTGTAAATATATAACATATATAGTACAGTGGTTAGAGGATTCCACTACTTAAGCATTTTATTTTCCCCACATGGTATACTTTGCAAGTTATCACCACTTTTCTCCAATGAAAGTAATAACAAGTAATATATAATATCACTGTCAAATTTCTGTTCATTTTATATTTATAAAAATTGGTTTGTGTTTTTTTTCATACTTGCTACCCTACAAAATTAAAAAAACCCTTAATTTTTATTTCCAAAATGTATTTAGAATCTACAAAACTCTTCTTTTTCATTATTGCTGTGGTATTTTTCCTACGCTTACATGTTGAATAGCCTTCTAAATTTGGACCTTATATAAACCTTTTCATCACTATTTTAATATTAACCCACACTGATCAGGGCAAAAAGTCACTGTAAGCTGAGATCATTTTGATAGGCTCCAGGAAATGAATTTTTGGTTCTCTTCAGAACCGGCAGTTGTTTTCTGATGTCTCACTAGTCAGTGCAATTTGGTAGGTTCACCTTTCACTCTCATGTCCCATTTTGGGATGGGTATGTAGGTTGATAAAGATTTCAGACAGCTTGAACTCCCATTGTCAGTGACATTCATGCTCCTAGTATAAACAGAAGCTTTTAATGCAGATCCAGCATAAATCATTAATAGCTTCCATCTTTCAAAAAATATACATTGTACTATGGGCTATCTCAAAAAATAAGTTTTGTCTGTACATTCAGTCACTGATTTCTTCCACAGAAATGGAAAAGGATGTAACTCATTGTGGTTAAGCATACAAACGTCCTCTCCTTCTCTTTCACTCCCTCCAGTTTCCATGGTAACCCATCAAAACTAATAGAGGCCCACAGAACGTCATGTTCGGATACAGAACAGTAATACAAAAGGTTCAATTTGTAGTTCAAAATGAAAGGCAAATTACAGTGTGTTAAAATCATTCTTATAAGTACATGTTTAAAATGTACAAGTTTAGGTAGAAAACTTTAATGTTTTATAGATTGTATGTACAGGCACAGCCCTTATAGGAGCCCTACAGATTTAATGTAGAATGTATGGGACTTTAAACAAAAATTTTTAGAGTATGGTGAAGAATTTAAGAGGAGATAAACTTCTTTCTATCAAATTATGTGTCAAAGTCATCTCTATTTTCCAAGTCATTTAATTTATTCTACGAAGTGTGAGAGTTTGTCTAGGAGTATTACACTAGAGTTTCTGGATAACTGTTGGACAGAGGACACTTTGACAGACAAATAAACCAGTTTGAAATTAAACCAACCAAACAAAACTCCACCATAACACAAAGCAAAACAAATCTCTTTAAAACCCAGGCCTACACTTTTCAGGTGGAAAACATGAAAAAAATTTGCATCTTCTTAATCTGTGAATTTTACTTAAATCAACACAGCTCCATTAAAATTCATTCAGCTGGACACCACTCATCCGCTGTGAGTTTAATCAATAAGTTAAAAAAAAAAATTATGTAGATCGAAAAGGCAAACTGTGAATGACTTGGTAAGGATGTACCAGTTTGTCATATATGAAAGGTAACACTGATGCCAAAGACTGAATTCTCTCTTCCATCTCTTTTCTGTATTTATATAGCCTTCCACAGAGCTCTTTGCAGCTTGATGGTGAATTGAGTAGGGACATTGATTTGTCTGAGAGAGCTCTTTTTAAGTTCTTTTTTAGGTGGATGTCTTGTCTGTAAGTTAGGTCAAATGCTTGTGCTGTCATGATAGAAAGGCAGGAAATGGATAAAAAAACAGGGTAAGTGGAAAAGAACTTTAACTGATAAGTCACATTTAAATGGGCTTCAAATAACAGCACAGGGTTTAGTTTTTTTAATGATGAACATCAATAAAGATAGACCACCATTGTAACAAAGTTATTCCTAATGTGGCAGAGATACATTTTGTCTTATTATCCCATCATCTAGTAAGTTGTGCACATTTCTAGATTCTTAAACATTTCACTGTAATTTGGAGAAGTCAGTATTCTACAAGGATTTATAAGCGCCATTTTTCTTGAAAGTAGACTCAAGTAAAAACAGTTTATCTACTTAAAGTTTTGTCAAGACTGAGTCTATTCTCCTAGCTTGGAATTTTCACCCTCAGTAAGTCTTCAGATGACATCAAATTGGGTGGGAATCTTGATCTGCTTGAGGGAAGGAGGGATCTGGACAGGCTGGATCAATGGGCTGAGGCCAACTGTATGAGGTTTAACAAGGCCAACTGCCGGGTCCTGCACTTTGGTCACAACAACCTCATGCAATGCTACAGACTTGAGGAAGAGTGGCTGGAAAGCTGCATGGCAGAAAAGGGACTGGGGGTGTTGGCTGACACCTGACTGTCTATGAGCCAGCAGTGTGCCCAGGTGGCCAAGGGGGCCACTATCATCCTGTCTTGTATTAGGAATAGTGTGGCCAGCAGGGCTCTGGAAGTGATCATGACCCTGTACTTGGCACTGGTGAGGCTGCACCTTGGATACTGTGTTCTGTTTTGGGCCCCTCACTACAAGACAGACATTGCATTGCTGGACTGTGTCCAGAGAAAGGCAACAAAGCTGGTGAGGGGTCTGGAGCACAAGTCTTATGAGTGGCTAAGGGAACTGGGCTTGTTTAACCTGGAAAAAAGGAGACTGAAGGGAGACCTTATCACCCTCTACAACTACCTGGAAGGAGGCTGTAGTGAGGTGGGTGTTGGTCTCTTCTCCCAAGTAACAAGTGACAGGATGAGAGGATACGGCTTCAGGTTGCACCAGGGCAGGTTTAGGTTGGGCATTAGGAAAAACTTTTTCACGAAAAGGGTTTTTAAGCATTGGAATGGGCTGCCCAGGGAAGTGATCGAGTCACCATCCCTGGAAGTATTTAGAAGAAGGATTGATGAGGTGCTTAGGGACGTGGTTTAGTGGTGGGATGGCAGGGTTAGGTTAACCGTTGGACTTGATGATCTTAAAGGTCTTTTCCAACCTAAACAATTCCATGATTCTATGATTCTAATATCAAACAGGGGAGATTGCCTTTTTCTTGTTTTTATCAACTGTTGTAAGCAAGGAGGTTTTCGGTGACCAAAAGAAAAGATTTATTGACATAATTATTTAAATGAATATTTTGTATCTTTAATTTTAAAAGCTGTGTAACATATCATGAGGGAGATTGATCAAGTCTGATCCAGGTCATAGATTTAAGGCATGTAAAGACCAACAAACAGGATGGAAAATTTTTCCCAATTAATGAGCATCTATTTAACCCAAACTGCTTTTGAATACCATTAAGCTCATTTGATCATTGATCCCTAAGAATTAGTCTGCTGTACTCTAACATATAAACTGAAAATAAAAATATCTGTTCTGCCTAATCAGTTTCAACTAGTATGTACAGAGCAGAAAGTGCATCTGTACAAATTTAATAATCTGACTCACCTCAGGACTTCTATTCAGTTTAGCATGTTGGGCAATGAAGTATGAATACAGTCTTGCAGCCAGTTTTGTAATAGGGGAAAAGAAGACATATACTATTTCTAAAATCTAATGCAGGTTTAGCAAAATCCAAGTTTTCTTAGCATGTGGTTTTTGGAGATGTCTCCTGTGACCATGAATGAAATAGAATAATTTTTCTTCCAGGCAAGAAAATTAGATCTGGAATTTAGTTCTGACTTTCACAGATTAGAAATGTTACCTGTCCTGAAATAGTCTTAAGGACACCAATGGTGCTCCTTATCCATCTGACATCAGTTTTCACTTCAGGCATGCCACTTGAAAAAGGAAAAAAAATAAATCCTAGAGTGAAGCTCTTTACCTAATTTATACTGAATTTAGTTACTCACTGGAGGAAAGCTCTACCATTAAATTATGTCTGAACATATCCTACACATTTAATATGCTGTTCCTGGGGACTGTCAGGCTATCATACTTGTGAAATAACCTGTATCCATCAATAGCATTTAGGTTTTTGTCAATTTATGGAGCTAATCACCAGTCCTGATTCTGATAGCCAATAATGAGACATTTTTACAGTGTAGTTTGTTATTCACTAACTCAGAGCACAATCGTTTTTTTCTTCCCTTATAATGAATCTATTCTTTGACATGTTTACCTTTCTGATACCAGCTGCAAAATTATTAGTGAAAATATGACTCCTGCATAACAAATCCACAAGTGATAGGTTTGGCAAATAAATAAATGAATACAGCAGTAGCACAACTTTCAGTATTAGCCTATAATGAGAGTGTGAAAATAGGAGTGAAAAATGGAAGCATCACAAATATGCTTTGCAAATGCTTGTCATTGTCATCTTTGGAAACTACAAAGAAAACGTTAGTAGCTCAGGGAAAAAATCATTTTAATAGTCAAATAAAGGGAGATTATTTCAAGAAGGATAACATAAAGGTGAAATAAGAATTGTCAGAGCACCGAACAGAATAACTAATGGAAAGAAATATATACCAAAACCTACCAGCAATGAGCATTATAATACTGGACACTGGAGAAGAGAGTATGTACCTCATTTGGAAGACTTGAGGGATTAACCTCACTTATGGTGTCCTGGTTTCAGCTGGGATAGAGTTAATTTTCTTCACAGAAGCTAGCATAGTGCTGTGCTTTGGATTTAGTGCTAGAAGAATGTTGATAACACAGTGATGTTTTTAGTTGTTGCCAAGTAGTGCTGAGACTGCTCAAGGACTTTTTGAGCTTCTCCTGCTCGGCCAGGTGCATAACAAGCTGGGAGTACAGCACAGCTAGGACAGCTAACCCAAACTGACCAAAGAGCTATTCCATACCATATAACGTCATGCTCGGGGGGGCTCAGTCAGTAGTCGGTCGGTTCGGTCGCGGGGAGAGTGGTTGCTGCTCGGGGACTGATCGCGGCTCGGGGAGTGATTGCTGCTCGGGACGGGCTGGGCATCGGTCAGCGGGTGGTGAGCAATTGCGTTGTGCATCATTCGTTTTGTATATTCTGTATATACTGTTATCATTCTCATTATTATTATTATTATTTTCTCTTATTAAACTGTCTTTATCTCAGCCCTCGGCTCTAACCTTTTATTCCTTCCCGATTCTCTCCCCCATCCCACTGAGGGGAGGGGGGGGAGTGAGCGAGCGGCTGCGTGGTGCTTAGTTGCCAGCCGGGTTAAACCACGACAGTCCTTTTTGGCGCCCAACGTGGGGCACGAAGGGCTTGAGATAACGACAGAGTAACCGGAGAATATTAAGGAATTTATATCTGTTAAACAGTTGTGGGTCACGATTTGATTCATTTGTTCTTGATCTTAGTTTATCCGATCTGCACCATGCTCCGTCCTTTGCTGTACTTGTTAAAAGTTGGTGTTGGTTTTTGCAGTTTGTTATGCTCTGCAGTGACTAAACATGTTTTGCTTGGGAAACTTGTTATTCAAACAATGACCTTGAGCTTTATCTGGTATTTGGGTTTCATGTCGAAGTCTGTACTGTACTTTGGGTACCACCTTGCGGGGAATATTAGCAATTATACATTGGATTCTGAAAAGTTTGTTTTGGAGGAAATACAGAATGGCACTTTTTCTGCCTTCTTTGATGATGCTTCTTCCTTCGTTACAATAGCTTTTCAGTATCTTGAACATCCTTGGATAGTTAAGATATATCTATTGATATCTATTTGGAATATTGGTTCAGTTTTGTCCAAAGTTAGTAAGCGACTTAATAATACCATCTAGATGTCTGCCCCAGGGCTGGATAGTTATGAGTGGCAGGGTATTTGGGGTAGTATGGGTAAATGCCTAGAACGATGGGCACCTCAAGTGTTTTGGAAATTCACTCCTGAACAAGTGCAGAATCCTGAAAAACTGGTAGAATATTTGGAAAAGGTATGCTGTCAACCTGGCAATTCTAGGCAAGCACAAATCACTGCAATGTGCTGGGGCCTGGCCCATGCTTACCGAGCCCTGTTCAACACACTTCAATACATCCAAAGGGAACAGAAAGTCTCTGGATCTGATGATCAGGCCACAGCCACTGCAGCTACTCCAACCCTGGCTACAGCCACTGCAGCTACTCCAACCCAGGCCACAGCCACTGCAGCTGCTCCAACCCAGGCCATATGGTAATACCCTCTTCATTAGGCTAGGTAAGACTGGGTTGAAATATCTTTCACTTTCACCCATACAAAACATACCTCAAAGGACAAGGAAAAAAGACAGATGGAAGGATATCACCCTCAAGTTTAGAGAGTTTGCAAAAGATGAGTGAAGGTCCTGACTTCCATACCTGTTTCTAGACTATTCCTATTTTTATGGGTCTTCCATTCTACATAAAGACATAGAAAGCCTCAAGAAAATCCTTGAGTGTCTCAAGAGAAGAAATAGGTTATGGAGTCATATTTCATATCTGTTTTCTGCTTGACTTATGTACTGGGTACATAGTGATTTGCAAGTCCTGTTTTATCCAAATAAACTATATAAATCTGATTTTGTTAGCCAATTGCTGTTACCATTAGCAAATACTCAGTTATTCAAGACGGCCCAAAGCGACTTTATAACTTCGCCTCTCCTCTCCTCTCCTCTCCTCTCCTCTCCTCTCCTCTCCTCTCCCCAGGTTACCTGTTCTTTCTTCCACCCTCTGTAAGCATCCTTTTTGTGTTTGGTTTCGGCCAGGAGGTCTTTGTTCATTTATGCAGGCCTCATTACGTTTTTGCCTGACTTTGTATTTGTTGGGAGGGTACTCTCTTGAGCTTGGACAAGATGGTCCTTGAATATTAACCAACTTTTTTTGGTCCCCTTCCCTCCAGGGCCTTATCCTATGGGACTGTCTGAAGCAGATCTTTGAAGAGATCAAAATCTGCTCTCATGAAGGCCAGTGCTGTCATCTAGCTTTTTGCCCGCCTCCCTGCCCTCAGGATACTGAACTCCACCTTCTCATAGTCTGCCTGTGACCTTCATATCCCCAATGAGCCCCTCATTATTAGTGAGTATGAGGCCCAACAGTCCACCTCTCCTCTTTGGCTCCTCTATCCTGAGGAGGAGGAGGAAGATATCAATGCACTCCAGGAATCTCCTGGATTTCTTATGTCCTGCTGTGTTGTCCCTCCAGCTGGTATCAGGGTGGCTAAAGAACCCCTTGAGGACCAGGGCCTGAGAAAGTGAGGATGCTCCTATCTGTCTGTAGAGGGCCTGATCCACCGGTTCTTCATGGTCAGGTGGCCTATAGCAGACACCCACTATAATGTCACCTTTACCTGTCCTCTCTTCAATCCTAACCCATAAGCTCTCAGCTGACTCCTCATCCATCCCCAGCCAGAGTTTCATGCACTCCAGCTGCTCTTTCACATAAAGGGCAACTCCCCCTCATAATTTTTCCATCCTGTCCTTCCTAAAGAGCCTGTATTCCTCCATTTCAACACTCCAGTCATGGAAGCCATCCCACCATGTCTCCGTTATCCCAACAACTTCATAGCCTGCGACTGCACACAGATCTCTAACTCATCGTGTTTATTCCCATACTGCATGCATTAGTGTCTTCATTAGCAAAACCTGAGTCACACTTTACTGGTGCTGTGATAGCAAACCTTAAATGAGAAGTCCATGAACACCCCTTTTAGGTACATCTTTATTGCAGCATCATAGCTTTTCCTATCACGCATGGTAACAAGTCTTCAACCATTCAGTTAAAACAGTGAGAGCTTGTTTAGGAAATGAAAAGAAGGAAAGGAAAATTCCAACTTCTTTTCTGGATAAGAGTATTCTGTAGCATTTCAGAAGGAACACTGTTCTGTCCATTTTCCATGTTTTTTCTGCATCTTTCTTCTTTCTAACTATATGCCAAAAGGACACTCCCTTTCAAGAGGAAGAACAAATTAAAAAAACACCCAAACTGTCTTGACAGTTGTCATCTTCTCTCCAGCCCCTCTGAATAAATGTTTTCAAGGATTCCTCAATAAAAGATTAGAAAAGTGAGGGCGAAACTCTTAAGAAGTGCCAAATAGAAGATTTTTTCAGGAGATAATTACCTCATGCTTGTTTTTAGAGAAACTTTGTAGGTATTGTATTGCCATTTCTTAGGCAACTCATTGGTTTATATGCTTCAATGGTTTGCATAATTGAGTGGGGATATTATCTTGTGCTATTTTTAATAGTACTACTTATATTTTTTATTTGCATCTATGTTAATATAAATACTGTTTTCAGTTTGGAATTTATCACCAATTCTATTTTTTTTTTCAGTTGTAGTGTAAGATCACAGAATGAAAATGTTTAAAAACACACAAGTAGCACATGTATTTTGTTTTTGTAATTTAAGAAGACTCTGTGGACTGGGAACTTTATGTCCACTCATTGCAATGGGATAGACTCCACTCACGGACAGAAACTACTTGAACATTCCTTCATCACACTAGTGTACCTGCTGACCATATCTAGTGTCATTAATGCGGCAATTTGCAATATGACTGAAGGACCAGACCTGCTGCATAGACTCCTGAGTAAATTTGTGTCTGCTCTTGAGTTGCCTCTATAGACAGGGTGGTTGAGGACTTCTTTGCTATAACAACAGTTCCAATAGCCTTTACCTGTATCATTTATTTCCTAAAGTATCCTCAGAAACTGGCTGTGGGTTAGCTTCATTTTTCTAACAACGGTGAAACAGTATTAACCCATTATTTTGCCAGGGTGTTCTTTGTCTCTCCTTTATTATGTGAACAGTAGATAGGGAAAGGGGTCTGGACTAATTAGAGAAGGAAAGAAAAATTAAGGTAGCTTGCAGTCAGATCCTGAGGAGCCAAATAACTGCATGCCACAGGCTGGCTGCATTGTCCTAGTGGGATACCCAAATAAGAATCAGTGGTGTAAGTGCAGAAGTAGCTATAAGTGCTTTTTTTTTCTTTTGAGCATATAAATAATTCTGATACACTCCATTTTTTTTCCTTCATAACACTTACTAAAAGCCAGTAATGTCTAATTATGTGAAAAATCTTAACTACATGATCTTATTTTTAAGGCAAAGACATGAAGAACAGAAAAAAAAATCTTGATAACATGTAGGTTTCATATGGCAAACAGATATATAGGGATTGGGGGGGAGGGGGTGGAGTGTTTGGGGTTTTTCTTTGGGGTTTTTGTTTGTTTGAGAAGAGTGTTTGTGGTTGAGTTGGTTGGTTTTGTGTGTGCATTTAAATGCATGTGTTTAAATGTTAATTTAAACATTTAAGACTCTATAATTTGGTTTTGCATGGTGCGGGTCTTAAACATCAACGTGCTACCTCATCGCTCTTTCTTTGCAACGAAACAGAGCTGTGTTTTCTAAAATGAAAAATATGCTATTTAGCTTCATTTATATACGTGTGTGTATCTGTAAAAATATTTATAACATTTCTGTTCTTTACATCTGTTATGACCGATACTATAAGGAAGAAAGCTCTTTGTTTGTCAAGGGTTCTTGCAGCTTATGCCTCACCTGAAATCATAATCCTTTTTTTTTTTTTTTTTTTGACCTGATTATCATTTCTATGGCAACCAATTGTAATATCAAAATGGAGCATTTTTCCTTCAAGTAGGGAATAAGCAGCAGGATGTGATTAATTCTTAAAGTGCAAGGCTATTCTGAAAACTCTCTACAAAAATAGTATTGTCACATTCAATAGTTCCTCCCCCCCCATATTTTTTCAATCAAATACATTCAGTTTACAACTGAAATGCTTTTCTGACTGCCAGCCCTTTAAATTAGGACTGGGATTTGGAAACTTATTTGTCTTCTATCTGACTCTTGGATCACCAATAATAAAGATTTTTCAGGTCAAGTATTGCCTTCAGATTCACTTGCGCAACTCCATTACTTTCAGTCAGGTTGCATAAATGTAACTGAAGGCAAAACACTAAAAGCAGTGGAATTGAAAAATAGTCCTGCAACTGGAACTTTTAGTTAACAATTGTATTGATTATGTTCAGGCCAGAAAATTAAGCAGTGCACTCTCCCAGATCTGTATTGTTTCTGTCTGCTTAAAATTAATTTCTGCTTATAAGATTTCCCTGTTTACAAGTTCAACTATACACAAATAACAAACCCAAGCAACAGATTATTTTCACAAAGTCAATTTTGATATTGAAGATGAAACTCTGTTTATGAGTAAGCTTTGTATTTAAAAAAAAAAAAACACCACCAACTTTTGTCTTTTCCTGCTTGGGTATTTTTTTCCCTTTTTAAATAAAAGGTTCCCATTGTCATCTCTGTACTGTCTGTCCAGTTGCATCCTGCTAGAATGGGGCTGCTAGAAATGTCAGTAATTTCTTAGTTCTCTTGCAGTTCTTCATGAAGTACAAGTTGTCAGGGGCCTGAGGGCAATAAGAAGCATTGCTTCCCCTGCCCAGCCTTTCCAAGGACACCTCCAAGCTGCCCACAGCCCACTACCCCATTTCAGCCCCCTAGGCCATTTGTCCATGCCCCAGTGATGCCAGTCTCCAGATCCCCACAGCCCTGCCCTGTCCAGCCATGGGTCCCACACACATCACAGCCCAGCATTGGCCTGTCCTCAGGGAGGTGCCCAATGCCCAGGGCTGGTGCTGACCCTGGTGCCCCCCCGGCTGCCCTGCTCCTGGCTGCAGCAGTGGTACAGGCTATGGCTGCCTTCCATCCAAGGTTCCCAGTCCCCAGAAAGCCCCCAGCACATGCAATGCCTTAACATAAGACAGTATCATTGTTTTTCATGCACTGGGCTTGTTTTATTAGTTTTCAGTTAAAGAAGATGACTTTTATGACTGATGCAATTGTAATTCAATAATTGTGGTGTTGATTTTACTCGGCTTGCCTAAAGAAGCCATTGAGTTTTTAAGTTCTCCTGATACAGGGAATGCTAAAATATTTAAGGCGACAGGATAAGAATAAGCCCTAGTACAAATGAAAAACAAGCTTGAGCAGCTAAGAGCAGTTATTGTTTAAGTGAAAGAAGCATTGACATGGTAGTTGGATGGTCAGAGGGTTGCTACTTCACATTTTGCTTACAGGCAAGGCTAGTAATCAGTGATAGGTGTTTTGCCTCTGTTTGGACAAAATATTGAAGAACCTGTTTATGCATTAGTCCTTGGCCTTCACAGGTGACTTCTCAAGTGACTTTACGTTCCCTAATCTTGATAAGAGCTTTCCTGCAATTTGTACGTGGATCAAACCAAGTGAAAAAGGCTACTTTTCTAAATAGGTTTGAAATGAACACCTTTAGGATAGGTATGTACTGTTCATTTTTTTTAAAGATATGGGGGTCTGCACAATTTATTTTTTTTACTGTCTATAATACATGGCAAGTATTTAGGTTAAACAGAGGAAGGATTGAAATGATACTCAGACCTGGATTCAATGTTCATTCTGTCCCCAAGTTAAAGTATGGATATGAGTAACCTACTTACTTTTCAGAGCTCCAGTTTCAGGTCTGTAAAATATATATTAATCCAGTAATTTCTAGAATTATTTGGCATATCTCTGACCTAATATTACATGTCTAAAAATTAGTTATCCAAGTCAAAGCAAATAATTTTGGCTTTCCTGTATACTTAGTAGAAGGAAATAAAAACCTATAGAGAATGCTTTGTCTTCCCTTGGACATCTGTTTTAGGATAACATGAATCATTTTAAGTCATCTATTTCTCTCCATTAACTATAAAGAAAGTTTAGAATTACTATCTTTAGCTTATACAATGAACTATTAAGCACCTAATATTAAGGCCGATTAATCCAAATTTAATTGAGATTAATTTGTTTGGAACTCTCTCAATAAGTTTATACATTTGGTTGAACCCTGAACATTGTTTCAGTTTATAAGATGCTTAAATCTCTTATGACACTGCTTATTATATACAACTTCTTTATCTGCTCTGGACTTGAGATAAAAAGTGAGTTTAAAAGTGAAATCTAAAAAAATTAATTGTTAAATTTATGTCATATAGTTGAGATATGTTAATTATACAGTGAATAATCAAAACACATTAGAACTAAACAAAAAGCAGGATAGGATGAGGATAGAAAAACTGCATGAGGCCTGTTTCGATGGTATTAGAATTGCTTGCAGAGGCTACTTGCAACCTCCATTTTGAGGAACAAACTTTAATTTTTTTAAGATTATATTAGTACAGGATATTCTAACAAGCTCTTATTGCTCACTTAAAACTTATTTCTTGTCTCCCCGATGCAAAGATGCAATTACTTGGGCACAAACTGTACACCTTCATCCAAGTACAAAACATAATGAGGCAGTGTGCTGGGGCAGGGGGAACCTTTATTTCATGACTGGGTATTTTGAACATGCCCAGGCTTTGGAAGACTTGAAAGCAGTGTTTCACTACTGTGAGTGATGCTTCCCTTACTTCATTGAGTGAAACCTGATTCATATTATTAAAATTTAATATAAAATTACTCCAGTGGTCACTTTGGCCGCTTCCCAGTGAAATACACAGTTCTGGCACTGTCTCTGACTGACAGACCAGCTCTTACAGGCTGGCCATGCTGACAGTGTTAAACAGGTTTTGCTTCTGCAACAGGATGGTCACCTCCAGACTGTTTTGGAAATAACTCTGGTCTGTGCTAACTCCTAGCTGTGTCCCGAGTACACTAGCTAGCAAAGGTGAAAGCCATGCCAATGATAATGCTAACAGTAGAGCAGTGTGGATCATGACTGCCTGGTGCTTGTACCTCTGTCCTGGCCTTGTGTAGTTAATTAGCATAGACATAGTGTCAGGGGCTGAGTTATGAAGCTAATCCATAGTCATTGGAAAGATTAGTCCTCTCAGAGGGTAATTCAGGGCTCCACTGTAAGGTACTGACATGAATCAAGAAGGAGATTCAACTAAATGAGCTCTAGGTGCCTCTTTTCTCCAAGCCTTCTGCTGAGATCACACTCTTGCCATTTCAATTACTAGTTACACAAAACATCATACATAGGGCGCTGACTGTTTCCAACAGGAGCGCCTTCCAAACCAGAAGGAGCAGGTTTTATTGATAGTTACAAATAAATAATCCAAATTATTTGAAGTTACTTATTTCTTTCATTTCTATTCCAAAATGCCTTTAGCTGTTTTCTGTAAAAATCTTCAGCTACCTAGATGTATTGTCATGAAAAGCTTCCTCAGGTAAATTTCCCTTAGAGGGGAAAATTCCTGTTTCCTCTCAATTGTTAACTCTTCAGGTCTTTTCTCATGTTTAAGAAATGTAATGTGACGGATGATTAATTTATCATGAAAATAGTGCCAGAGCCTTCAGGACACCATCAGCTCTGACCCTGCCCACATCGCCTGGCTCTCCCCCTACTCTGCTCACAACCCAGGACCCTATTTCAGCTCCCTGGGGCTGTCAGTTCCTGCCTCAGTGATGCCACAGCAGGACTGGTGTCTGGCTCCCCACAGCCCTGCCCTGCCTAGACATGGGTCCTGCTGAGCTGGGCCAACTGACAGGCCCACATCCCACCCTGTCTTTGGCCCATCCCCAGGGAGGTGCCTGATACCCAGGGCTGTGGGACTGGGGCTCCCTCAGTGCCGCACAGCCTGTCCTGGCTCCTGGCTGCGGGTCCTGATGGCCCAGGAGCCTCATGCATCTCCCAGCTCCAGAGAACTTTAGTCCCTGCCTTACACAGCTGATTGCTGATCCTATCCAGGAGTTACATTTTAATTTTCTTGTACTTAGTCATAATCAAATGCTGGATTATTGTATGGTTTGCTGGCCAATAAGGAGTTACTTCCCTTGGTAGCAGACAGTCATGCTATGATATTTTTTTCAAGGAACCCAGGCTCCTTGATCTGAGCTGTAAACCCTCCTGGTAATAATAATACAATATTATCATGAGTCTTGGTATGAAACACCTGCACACTTTAGTGCTTGCCATTCTAGTTTTGCCTCGTCACCTTCTCTGTCCTCTTCATGCTGGTGTGTCTGATCAGCATAAATAGAGAGGAATACATTCTACCAATGGAAAATTTCTGACTCATTCAGTGACACAGCGGTGAACGTTCTCCAGGGCCTTCCCAGCATAAGACAAAGAGTAAGACAAAGAAATGATGCTAGTAACGATGTTCTTTTAATATGTCAGACTAATCTTTCATTATCAGAGCTGATTTTTTTAAAAAATATTTTATTAAATTGTTCTTTCAATACCACATCCATTTGTCCTCTTAAACTGAACACCAGAGAAGAACTGGCAGTCTTAAAAAGACAGAGACCCGTCATTTGTGTTAAATGATTTTTATAATAACCAGTATAGGAGGTAGAAAACTCCTACATGTCTTAATGTATGATGAAGGATGTCATCAGCTCCTGGATAAGCCCAATGAATATTGAACTGTCAAGCTTCAATTTTTTTCCTATTTCTTGTGTCAGACAGTCTGAGAAGGCTATGTCTCTTACTATGTATCACTGAACCTTCTCTTCCTACCCATTGTAAGACATTGCAGGATACTTGGCTGGTCAGGCAGCCTGATCCATAAGCCTAAATTAATGAGCTACACTGGACTAGTGCTCAAGTGAAATTTTGTTGTACACTTCTCTAGTTTAAGTGTGAGCATGCTCCTCACTGTGCTTTTGGACAATGCCAAGTAACAGTCTCTTAGACAATGGCCAAGAATGGTCACAGATACTGTGAGTCAAGAACAGTCAATGAAGCTATTTATGAGGGGACAGAAGTTTGCCAAACTCAGGGTCAGACAGTGGATTTTAGTCTACTTTATTTACTCATACAAACACAATCGTAGGAAAAGAGGCAATGAACTGTAATCATTGATGGATACTGCAGCATTCAGAAAGAAATTTTGTCAAACCAAAATATATGTTTTCACTTTAAAAAAACACTGAAGGTTTCACTAAGGGTCTTTTATTTTTAATCACTGTTCATTTTCATCAAAAGAACCTCCTTTTCATTTCTGAACTTGTGGACCTAATCTTGGAAATGTGTGGAGGTTAGATACTTATTTTTAATTGGTGTGTACCTACGAACTTTTTACTCTTTCAGAGTCTTATGTTTTCAAGAGACAGCAGTGGATGAGAGCAAAAGAGAGATGAAGATTAGGAATAGGTGGAAGTTCTCTGAAGTTGAAAGTTTTGTGAGTTCCTGTCAAATGAGTTTTGTGAGTTCCTGTCAAATATCCCCTTTCTCCTCTTGAAGGCAGATACTGGGGGGAAAAAAAAAGATGTAAACCTACTTGTGTTCTTCTTTGGCTTGTCTGTTATTTCTTAAACATTTAGATTTAGAGTTTACTGCAAATGAAGACCCTCTCCCAAACACTAACATGCAAAATAAGAAAAGATATAAGAAAAATTTCTCATTCATATAACAAAATCTCTATCACATTTGTCAAAATCGATGCAGATTTATAATTTTTATTTTACTTCTCACCAGTGTGTTCCTTATTCAAAAACACCTACCTACAAATTGTCCCAAAATACTCTCATTCAAACACCACTAGAGCAAAACCAAAAGATTTGCCAATATAAATGCTTTACTAAGGGCATTTATAATATGAGGAATAAAAGTGAGAATGAGCATAAATGAATGATTATGTTTTTAACAGAGGTTTAAACTGCATACTACATTATTGTATAAGTGACAGACTAACTTGAAGATTTTTATACAGTGCATCAGACACATGGTATCCAATTTATGAAGTTTTTTTAGATTGAAACAACATATTTGCATTTCATGCAGTATATTTACCCATGAATCAACAGAAACAGGAAGAGTTTTTACATCTTTTTGTTTAAATCCTCGTGCAAATTGCTTAGGGGTAAAAATTCAAGGAATATAAAAAAATCTTCATCTGGCAATCACTCTGTTCTCTTACTAAATCTCCAACATTTTTTGAGTTGGGGACAGAAACTCAGGGACTATACAGGAGCATAAATTTTAAATCTCTTATGAGTTATTCACATTAAAAACGTCTACAGAATCACAGAATCACAGAATTGCAAGGGTTGGAAGGGACCTCGGGAGATCATCTAGTCCAACCTGCTAAAGCGGGCTCTCCTAGAGCATGCTAGACAGGACTTTGTCCAGGCGGGCTTTGAATATCTCCAGAAAAGGAGACTCCACAACATCTCTGGGCAGCCTGTTCCGGTGCTCCGTCACCCTTAGAGTAAAGAAGTTCTTCCTCATGTTCAACTGAAACCTCTTATGTTTCAGTTTGCACCCGTTGCCCCTAGTCCTGTCACTGGACACCACTGCAAACAGACTGCTTCCGTCCTCTTGACTTCCACCCTTAAGATATTTGTAGGTGTCGATGAGATCCCCTCTCAGTCTCCTCTTCTTCAGGCTGAACAAGCTCAACTCTCGCAGCCTTTCCTCATAGGGGAGATGCTCCAGACCCTTTATCATCCTCGTTGCCCTCCTCTGGACTCTCTCTAGGAGTTCCTCATCTTTCTTGAACTGGGGAGCCCAGAACTGGACACAGTACTCCAGGTGGGGTCTCACCAGGGCAGAGTAGAGGGGGAGGATAACCTCCCTCGACCTGCTGGCCACACTCCTCTTAATACACCCCAGGATGCCATTGGCCTTCTTGGCAACAAGGGCATACTGCTGGCTCATGGTCATCTTGTCATCCACCAGGATTCCAGGTCCCTCTCGGCAGAGCTGCTTTCCAGCAGGTCAGCCCCCAGCCTGTACTGGTGCATGGGGTTCGACCTCCCCAGGTGCAGCACTCGGCACTTGCCCTTGTTGAACTTCATCAGGTTCCTCTCCGCCCAACTCTCCAGCCTGTCCAGGTCCCGCTGAATGGCAGCGCAGCCTTCCGGCGTATCAGCCACTCTTCCCAGTTTTGTGTCGTCAGCGAACTTGCTGATGGTGCACTCTGTCCCCTCATCCAGGTCATTGATGAACATGTTGAACAACACTGGACCAAGTACCGAGCCCTGGGGAACTCCACTAGCTACCGGCCTCCAGCTGGACTCTGCCCCGCCGATCAGAACCCTCTGAGCCCTGTGATTCAACCAGTTCCAAATCCACCTCACTGTCCACTCATCCAACCCATACTTCCTGAGCTTCCCTATGAGGATGTTATGGGAGACAGTGTCAAAAGCCTTGCTGAAGTCGAGGTATACAACATCCACTGCTCTCCCCTCATCAGCCCAGCCGGTCGTGCCATCATAAAAGGCTATCAGATTGGTCAGGCATGATTTTACCAAGTGTTAATGAAGAATATTGTCCTGAGATGAGTTTGAATGTTAAACTAATTTTCTTCTTCAACTTATTATTTCTTCAGTTGTTGTTTCTTTGTAAAATAACAGACTTCTCCAGGAAAAAGAACAAAATATTTTAATCATATTGTAATGTTCCTGTTGTTAAAAACATTTGGTTGCATCACTGTATAATAAGATTTCAAGCGTGTGATGTACACACAAATTTCTATACAGCAACAAAGAAAATGTAACTGTTCAGGTATTCTGCTATTAAGTTTTAACACTATCTTAATACAGTAATTTTTAAACTGGCTGTTTCTGATCCATTGAAATCAGTGAATTGTTGAGAAATATGATAATCCATGAAAGTAAAAGAAGCAAAATCTATTCCTCTGAAATATGCATCAAAGATATAAATTTTAAAAGAAACTCCTAAATTCCTCTCATTTTTTTATTATATCCACAAAACACACTAACTGCTGTGATAATAATAAGAGGGAAAATAGATATTAAAAATATTTTTTTTATTTAAATCTAGAAAAAGATGAAAAATGTAACATTAATTTCCAGACAACAATACTAATTTTAAGATACCTTTTTCAAACACTTGGTGCAATTAAGTTACTGGCCAGGAAGTTGGTTCTCTGTTGAACTATCATATCTCTCACAAATTTCTTTCATGAATTTAGTTCAGTCACCTAATCTCAATTCTTTGTTTCAAAAAGAATTATGATAATGCTATATCTAGCAAAAGTAAGAAAAAAAACAATAATTCATCTGTGTCTGACATTGTTCCTTCATTTGTGTTTGTACACCTATGGTGAGTTGACCTTGTCTGGATGTCAGATGCTCACCCAGCAGGCAGCAGCACACCACACAGCCGCCCACTCACTCCCCCCTTCCCTCGGTGGGATGGGGGAGAGAACTGGAAAAAATAGTAAAACCTGTGGGTTGAGATAAGGACAGTTTAATAAAGTAGCAGAGGAAAGGAATAACAATAATAATAATAATAATAATAATAATAATAATAATGGTAATAGAATATACAGAATAAACATCCTCTTAACGGTAAGAGAATATACAGAATATACAAAACAAGTGATGCACAATGCAATTGCTCACCACATGCTGACTGATGCCCAGCCTGTCCCCAGCAGCGATTGCTCTACCCCTTGACTAACTCCCCCTGAACATGACATCATGTGGTATCGAATACTCCTTTGGCCAGTTGGGGTCAGCTGTCCTGGCTAATACTCTCTTCCAGGTTCTTGTGCACCTGGCAGTGCATGGGAAGCTGAAAATGTCCTTGACTGGTGTAAGCCCTGCTTAGCAACAACTAAAACATCATGGTGTTATCAACATTCTTCTAGTACTAAATCCAAAATACAGCACTATGCCAGCTACTAGGAAGAAAATTAACTCTATCCCAGCCAAAACCAGAACACCACCAAGCCACTCTATACTCCCCGTCCTCAGCTGGAGAGAGGAGAGGAAATATAGCAAAAAGGCTCATGGGTCAAGGGACAAGGAGTTAACTCACCAATTACTGTCATGGGCAAAACACACTTGACGCAGGGAGATGAATTTAGTTTATTACCAATCAAAATCAGTAGGGTAATGAGAAATAAAACCAAATGTTAAACACCCTTTCCCCACCACTCCCTTCTTCCTGGGCTCAACTTCACTTCCGATTTCTCTACCTCCTTCCCCCACACAGTGTAGGGGGATGAGGAATGGGGGTTGTGGTCAGTTCATCACATGTTGTCTTTGTTGCTCTTTCCTCCTCCCAACTCTTCCTCTGCTCCAACATGGGGTCCCTCTCATGGGAGACAGTCCTCCACGAACCTCTCCAACATGGGTACTTCTCACGGGCTGCAATTCTTCACAAAATTCTCCAGTGTGGGTCCTTTCCATGGGGTGCAGTCCTTCAGGAGCAGACTGCTCCAGCGTGGGTCCCCCATGGGGTCACAAGTCCTGCCAGCAAACCTGCTCCAGTGTGGGCTCCTCTCTCCATGGGATCACAAGTCCTGCCAGAAGGCTGCTCCAGCACAGGCTCTCCACAGGGTCACAGACTCCTACAGGTGCATCCACATTCTCTGGCATGGGGTCCTCCAGGGGCTACAGGTGGATATCAGCTCCACCATTAACCTCCAGGGGACAGCCTCCCACACCATCATCTTCACCACAGGCCACAGGGGAATCTCTGCTCTGGCACCTGGAACACCTCCTCTCCCTCCTTCACTTACCTTGGTGTCTGCAGAGTTGTTCCTCTCACATATTCTCATTCCTCTCTTCCAGCTGCTGCTGCACAAGTTTACACACACACACACTTCTTAAATACATTATCACAGAGACGCTGCCACTGTCACTCATTAGCTCAGCCTTGGACAGCGGTGGGTCCATCTTGGAGCCAGCTGGCATTGGCTCTATCAGACATGGTGGAAACTTCTAGCAGCTTCTCACAGAAGCTGCTCCTGTGCCCCCCCCGCTACCAAAACCTTGCCGTGCAAACCCAATACATTCCACACCTTGCCTCTGTGGACCACATATTTAAGAATTATCATGAAAATACACATTCATCACACAATATTCACAAACTTCACTCACATCAACAAAAAGGATTCCCCATACCAAAATCAAAATATCATTACAAGACTGACAAAGGTGGACAATTTACACACAATCTACCTGTCATCCCTTCACCACAAATACAACAACAGAAATTCCCCACAAACATTCAGCTTTTTGCCTTCCAGCTGTGTTCAGTCCATGTGTTGACTGTTACCTCCCCCAATTACTATCCTTATCTCAAATTACTCATGCCCCATGTTGGTCACCAAAAAGATTTGTGGGTCAAAATAAGGACAGGGAGATCACTCAGCAATTACCATCATGAGCAAAACAGACTTGACTTGGGGAAATTAATTTAATCTATTACCAATTAAAATCAGAGTAGGATAATGAGAAATGTACTGGGTTTGTATGCCTGAACTTGGATAAAATTAAAATCTTCCACAAGGCTTTGGGCATTAAGTGCCAGTAAAAGTTAGTTGAACTTTGATCTGGGTCATCAACATTATTTGAGTATCTAATTCAGTGGCAGTACAAATATTTCTAAGTTCTTCTGTTTCATGATCTTCTGGAAATGTTGACAGTCCTTTTGTAGCTCACAAGAAAAAACCTAAAATGTATTAAAGAAGGAGAAAAAGCAACAAGAGAAAGAAGATAATTTTACATTCTTGTACTTAGACATTAAAATTACATTCCCACGCATTGTGCAGCTCAGTGCTAATAAGATTCACTGGACAATGAATTATTCTAATTTTAGATTTTTTTGAATCAAGATAACACTTTGTTAAAAGACACATGCTTTGTCCTTCAAGGTGAATTACCCTTTCACATTTTAATGTTTACAAGTTTACTTTACAAGTAATAATACCAAGCCAACATTCAGAGTAATAAATATAAATATCGGGTCCATAGCCAGTAACAATTTCTCCTTTACCTCAACAGGCTTCAGATCATGTTACACACCAATAACATAATATGTTATGCTTATTTCTTCACAATGAAGGATGTGGGGTTTATGTTTTGAGGCATTTCATAAGTTGAATCAATGTTATGACAACCACTCTAAAACACAAACCAGAAACTAGATGTAGTCAATAATATCTCTGTTAGCTTCTTGTTTCTAACACTACTTTTTCTGAGATCTTTCCTTTCTTCTTGTTTTCAAGTATCAACTCAAATCTCAGGATTTTTTTGTTAAAATTTTGAATTTTATTGAAAAAAATCTATTAAACCAAACCAAATCATAAATTAGCTTCACAAAAAATTTAAATAGTCCCACTTGCAAAGTTGTTGCACCTAGTTGTCTTTTGGCAGAGCTTTTTCCTTCTGCTATTTTCTTTCAATATTTTACCATACTTTATAATTAGATACTTATATAATCACAACTTTATAATACTTTACTACTCCTGCTTTGGATAGAAGTTAGTTTGTGTGTGCACAGTTCTAATGCAAACATTCTTATCTGTTCTGCTCTGGAAGTATTTAGTAATAATATGGGTGAATAAAACATAAATCAGAAAGAACGTTGCAGTTTGGAATAGCAAGTATCTGGCTATGTAAATGTAGTTATCACAGAGCTGGGGGAAATCTTGGAATGTGACCCATATGCAGACTAAGAACCTCATGCATAGTATCTTCATGCTATGAAGGAGGCAGAGTTTGGACAGTGTGAAGAGAAATAAGGAGCTTATCCTAACAGAGTCTTAATCTCTCAGTTCAGCCACCCCTAGCATCACCCTTAGCATCAGTATTTTGCAGTAAATAAATTGCTAAATGTACAAATATAAAATGCAATCCTGTAAGTGATTTGGCTAAAATTCTCAAAGGCACTCAACACTGGACTAAGTTTCAGGAGGAGTAGGTCACCATGCTTTAGCAGAGCTCTTTTCATGAGAGAAGGCCTGTTGACTACTCTTATGAATTGGTCATGTAACTGCAGGATATTCAAGTAAGAAAGCAACTTGTAATGAGTGGTGATTTGTTAAACTTAACAGCCCATGAGCTATGCCAATTTGGGGGTTAGGAATCATCTTCCATGGGAATAACATGGAAGTGTGAAAACAGCTTAATTTAGACTTCAAAAAAAAAATTTGAAACCTCCCCCTTCTCTCCTGACCTGCAAGTTTATTTAACTGTATAATTTATAAAGCTTTGCTTCAAGGGTAAATTTAGGCACATGTACCTAATTTTTTATTTTAGAAGTAGTTAAACACTGTTGTGTTAAGACATTTATTAACCTTGTAAAAATTATTGTATCAATTAAATTAGCTGAACTTATTTGCAAACAAAGCCTTTGTGCTATCAACAATAACTAATGGTGTATAGCTCTGTTAGATACATTCAAGATAGAGACACATAAATCTTAAGAAGAAGATAATAAACAGACCTGTCACTGTAAATGCAATAATGAGAGACTTCTCTGTGAATACTTAAGAACCAAAATGTGTAGAATGTGATAGTGCCAGGAATGGTTCCTTTCTCTCCATCCTCTCATTTCTCCATGCTAGGCACATATAAACTGCAAAGAACCTCTTCACTCATATAAGAGACACAGTCACGGTAGCTTCTAAGGTAGCTCTTTAGAGAATCTTGCCACTAAATGAATGGCACTTATTGCAGCATCATTATGACATGTCACTTACTGGAATAGCAGCTGAAATGGCTCTGTGGACATTGTCCCTATGGGACTTCTAGTTGTTATTATGTTGATACTGAGAAATAAGAAGGTCCAGACAGTTAAGGCATTAAGGTGCATTAAGGTATGCTTGTCACCTTGAACAGTGAAATACTCTGGTAGTTTGGGTGACCTGAGTAAGGACACATTGACCAGTTTAGTTACATGACAAGTGATTGTTGTTAATATTCTTTAAAATTATTTAGTTAAAACTAAAAAAAAAGAAAAAAAAGAGGGAGGTAAGAAAATATTCAATTAAAAGAGTACTGAAATGGTATTAAATGAGTCTTTAACAGTCACCCTAATTCCCAGTCCTTCAAGACAGGCACTGTTCTACTTTTCTTTCTTAAAGAAGAATATATTGTTTCACAGTAACTTAGATGCCGTTAAGTTTCATTAAATATATTCTTTTTCAGAGGAAAGACAGTGATTTAAAATGGGTGGATCCTTATTTATTTTTCATGTCATTGAAGTCAACTCGTTTCCTTGAAAATAAGATAAATACATGGGGAAAAAAGGTAAAAGGATAGCAAATATAGAAAACGCAATTGCGCCTTATGAACTTGGTGTTGGAAAACAGCAGTCTAAACCAGAAAGATGCAAACTTTTTAGCATTCCTAGTGAGTCCATACTGCATTGTCTTATTGGTAAAGCTATATGTTTGTGTCCAAGAAGAAAAAAGAGGTAACTACTTCTTCTGCAGTTATAACCAAGGAATAGATGACTAATACGCTGTCTTGATCAACTGAGATAGATTTTGGTTTAGAAGCCAGAATAAGATAAGCAAGAAGAAAAAAGTGTTAATTTAGAATGCAACGCAGAGGAGGCTAAGAACATAATGGACACGCCTCATAACAGGTAATGTTGGAAAAGAGATCAAGTGATATCTCATGTTCCAGGCATGAAAACTTGAAGAGCTCACTATGTTTATCAAAATCTTTGGTGAATCTCATTCCTTCTGCCCATACATTTTCTTTCTATCATTTTTAAAAGGCGTAAAGTGAAAAAGATATCTCATTGTCTCATTACTTTCTAGAAGTATATATTACTGCATCAGTTGCGTTCTATTGCTTTGTTTCTTACTCCCCTTTTCTGCCAGATGCATGTTAACATGGTTCCTGGGATTTATCAATATCCAATTTGATTTGAAATTAGGTTTTTTTTCTATCATCTTTCATTTTTATTAACCTTATGACACATTTAATCTATGAAACTGATCTGAACTGTTGTGCTATGCACACCACCTATTTTCTTCTATTCAGACCAGACAAGCTAACAGATGTTTACGGAAGCACTGCTTTTTTTTTTTTTTTTCTCTCTTTCTTTTTACCATAAGTAGGAATAAATAGTATAGAGAAATTGATTCTATATTTTCAAGTCACCAGTATTTGAACAATATCTTATTTCTCCTATTAGTGAAACACATTGTGGAAATAATGTAATGAGAAAAAAATAATCACTAGGTGCCTGTAACATGTTACAATGACTTGCTATTCGTGGATAGAACTAGTAAATTCCGCTCAGGTGAGTTACAGCTCATCTTTGGCTAGGTGTAGTCCCTTTTTTCTTTTCTAGTTCATTGCCCTGCACCATAAATTCTCCAAATATGCTGTTATTGTCTTCTCCTCCCTTTCACTTTTTAATACACTGATTATGAAATGATACACTACTTCCCCAACATTATATGGCTCATTAATCTGATACATGGGTGGCAAGCCTGTATACAGATAGAGAAGTGCTGTTGCTTTAAGGGGATGGGCAGACTCATCAGAGATTCATCAAAAAAAAAAAGGGTACCTTTCTGTTGATTGCAGTGTGCATAGATCACAATTTTTTTCAGACAGGTTGTGGAAAAAATATTTTTAAAGAGATAACTGAATTCAAATATCCATACAGCTAAGCACTTTCAAATAGTATAATGCCAACTTCTCAGAGAGGAGTTAACACTTTGGTTAGTCTTCCAAACCCCCTCACTATTTTCCATTTCTCTATGCAGTAAGAAACTCATTTCAGAATTAGTGCTTGCCATCCCATTTATTCATGCACACATCACTAAACAGAAATGATGTTCCCCCAGCTGCAGGCACTGGTGGTTAAACAACTAATTCATTGTGGAAGGTAAACAATTCTGGCAATCCACACTCTAATACATATATAAGTGTTATGCAATTGTAATAGGCATATAAACCAGCATGTGTCCACAGGTTCTTGCAAATGAAGTCATGGAAGTCCTACAAGCTGCAGGAAGTACATTTTTTTTCTGGTGAGGAACTATTTCCTCTGAGGAATATGAATGCATTTTTATTCCTTTGACTTTATAGCACATCCTGAAAGCCACAACTTTAATGATAAGGAAACACGTGCATGGCAGAATCTGTGGAATATATGTGTGGTAACATTTCTTAGCTGTTTTCATTCCATTAGTTATTCAAGGTTCATTGTATGAACATAAACCATGTCTTCAATCTGGAGAGTGTCATACTAACAGGTTTACCTAATGGATTTTTTATCATCATTTAAATACTTTGAATGCCAGACTGTTGTGAGAGATTGGGGAGGCTCAAGAAAAATGTCTGAGGTTGTTAAAAAAACAAGATATAAAAATGGTATTCAAGAAATCCATATGAAAAGTGTTTAATGGCCAGATCCTATAGCTGCTGGATGTCTTAATACCTTTTAGAAAGAGCAGGAGGATCATTCAGGGTTTTTTGACCTTTCTCTCAAGGGAAAGAAAAGTTGCAGAATTTGTTTGAGACCATGTCAATAGTTTGAAAGTAAAGGTGGGGTAAATGAGTTCAGAAAGGTATCACAAACAGATGAGGGAAACTGTTAGGACAAAAACAGCTAAAATGAGATCAGAGAGAGAATTTCAATTCATAGAACAGTTTAATCCAGGCAGAGCAGCATAATCCTGTCCAAAGTCACTTTATTTATTCTATTTTCTGATGACATTCTAATATAATCGACAAAGAAAAACAAGTTAAGCTCCAAGTTAGCTATCTCTAAGGTCGTCTACGAACTTTTGTTTGTAAAAGTGGATTCATTATGTCATCAGAGAAAAGCTAACTGCAACAATTTCCAGACATAAAATTTTTTCAACATGTTGCCAAGAATGTTGTCTATTACTTTTCAGCACACATTTTCCTGCATACAGCAAGCATTTTTTTTTTTTTTTTAATGGTTTGGTTGTTTTTAAAATAGTGCTATTAAAAAACACCTTAAGCATCGTCCAATCCATCATCACCATTCATGATAGTAGTCACACAGCCCAACTAGAAACAGCTTTGTAGTTGAGAATGAAGAGAGTTTAGTCCATATGCTAACAATACTGTCTATGAGATTTTCACAGAAAGCTTTAGCTCTCTTATTATAAGATGGTAGCACAGACTGACCAAAGTGCCAAAACTGTGGTCAGTTAAGAAGAGCTTGTCAAGTAATCAGCTATTTCCAACACACATGCATCATTAAGTATACTCTGAATTTCATGAAGTGTACTATGGCCCAGAGTATCATATTCTACTATCAGATTTTGAGCTGCATTATTTTGTTAGTTTTTTTCTTCTGTAAAATGCTGTGCAAGGCAGCAGTATCCTACAATTACAGAAAAAAAAAAAAAGTGAAGAAAAATACAGATTATTTGTGCAAAAGAGCACTTGTGCACCCAACAGTGCTTTCAGGTATCCAGTTTTTGTATTTTCTGTATCAGAATTACTTTTAAGTACATAAGATGTCTATTTCTAGTGGTTTGTGGCTAGGGTTTCTTTTTCCACGTTTCCCATGTTTTCAACTGAAGTTTTCCTTTAAAAAGGGGGGGAAAGAAATATATCCAGTGGAAGAGTTTTGTAGCAGATCTAACAAACTAGAGGTTTCTGGGAAAATATGGTTGATATGAAGTGCCAAAAAACCCAGTAGAGTGCTTTTAACATAGTCTGAATGAAAAACAATCTCACATGAGAGAGGTGCTTTAACATGGTGAATATGATTCTCTCCACCTATTGGATGTTTTCTACAGCAAGAATAAGCTTTTTGATTTTAATCTAAATGTCAAGCTGTTACACACTTCTGTGTATATCAAACTATCTGCTTTGACATGATCTAATGTAACTTGCATGCTGTAATGGATAATTCATGTATAAGGAGTGAAGCATTACAATTTTTTCAAGGGTAAAAGTGGCTTTGCCATGTTCAACATTCCAGAAGAGTAGTGGATATTTCAGTCTCTAGTGTCAGTGTTTTTATAAAGCAAATAAAATGTTAAAATATCACATTAGTAAAAATGCTTCTGTAATAAAAAAAAAAATACTTGGGTTCAAATACAAGCATATAATATAATGGAAAAGATGCAAATCACATATACTACTCTCAAGTAAAGATATGCATTCATTCCATAGAACCAGAAAAAACTTTACTCCTTTTTTTTTTCTACTGCATTTTTTATTCCATTTTTGGTATGAATGTGTTCCATGTGAAAAAGAAGATGACAATAGAAAAATCCCCAGATGACTGCATCATGTCATAAATTATAGGAACATGTTATCTTCAGTAAAAAGTCTATGCCAGCAGGAATTAGGAAAAAAATATTTAAATAAGGATGATTTCAGATAAATTCTGAAAATATGGAGTTTGGGATTCATCTGACCTGCTACAGGAGATCATTTCCCAAACATATCTTTGTTTGTTCTCTCAGCTGGAAAAGCTTTGTCTCTGGCTCACATCTGTTTTAAAAGGCCTAGGTATATCATAGGATACACTGACAAAGACATGTACTTTCCAGAAAGGTTAGATGAATGACTGAAATACAAGCCAGCTAAAATCAGACTTTGTGTAAACAAAACAAGACTGTAGCAATAAGATGATAGCCTAAACACAGGCCTATACTATCTTTTGAGATATCTTAGGGTATTGCACCTGACCCTTAGCTTCAACTCTGAAGAGGTAAGACTGTCTCACAAGTTCTGGGTCTTACTTGTCTGCACCATATGTCCTGCATCTTCTAGTATCTTTAAAATGGCACTAGTTGCCTATATTTGGGCAACTAAACCCAAAGACTGTAATGCAGCTACATGTAAATAACCACAGGCTCACTAAAAGTCAAAAAAAGAGAGTCATTATGATCAATAGACACTTAATCATACAGCCAGTGGAGGAAGGAGAGTCATTTAAGTGGACACCTAGTGGTGAAATTCCACTGACTAAATGTTATGATTAGCATTTAGACACCTAGTGCAGATGTGGACATTAACAGGTAGACACCTGTATGTAGGCATAATCTTAATTTTGCAATGGAATATATGTGTATATTTATGTATCAGACAACTAGAGATCATTCTGAGGGGAAGGTTCAGAAGACTGACAAATCAGGCCAGTTTTAAACTGTAAAAGAAAATGTTTCTAATTTATCTATTTAACAACACTCCCCTGGCTAATGGTTAGTTCTTATTTAATATTAATCATCATTACTACATACAAAAAATTTGTTATTTTTCACACTTATACTCTGTCAGCTATTAGTATACAATACCACAGAGCTGATGTGTTTGCACTGATGCAGTTAAGACATGTAGTTAGCAGTGATGGCTATAGCTCTTAGCCACAGAGATAATCAGGCTTGAAAGCTGTTTAATGAGTGAACCTGGAACAGACGTCAGTTTTTTCTCTTTTCCAATTTTCCTCTCATATGACTGATGTTTTTAGGCTGCAGTCTCCCTCCCAATAAGGGGGGGTGGGGTTATGCTTCTAATAATGTATTGGTTTTGGTTTTGTCACTCATCCATCTCACGTATTCTGCACAATGTCCTGCCTACTTGCAGTCCTTTGTACTTATGGTTTGTCTGGGTTTTTTTTGTTTTTTACTAAAATGTCTCCTAAATGCAACTACATGTCTTTTCCCTTTTCAAGTTCACATGGCTTACAAACTCAAATAATATGCTTAGAATTAAAGAATCATAGAATCATTTATGTTGGAAAAGACCGTTAAGTTCATTGAGTCCAGCCATCAACCTAACACTGCCAAGTCCACCACTAAACCATGTCCCTAAGCACCACATCTACCTGTATTTCAAATACCTCCAGGGATGGGGACTCAACCACTTCCCTCGGCAGCCCGTTCCAGTGCCTGATAACCATTTCAATGAAGAAATTTTTCCTAATGTCCAACCTAAACCTGCCCTGGTGCAACCTGAGGCTGTTTCCTTTCACTTGTTATTTGCGAGAAGAGATCAACAGCCACCTTGCTACAACCTCCTTTCAGGTAGTTGTAGAGAGCAACAAGGTCTCCTCGGAGCCTCCTTTTCTCCAGGCTGAACAACCCCAGTTCCCTCAGCTGCTCCTTGCAAGACTTGTTCTCTAGACCCCTCACTGGCTTTGTTGCCCCTCTCTGGACGCGCTCCAGTGCCTCAATGTCTTTCTTGTAGTGAGGGTCCCAAAACTGAACACAGTAAGTTCTCTCTGGCTATGCCATAACAGTGTTACAAAATGGTTCCATACTGTTGCTAGTTACATAATTTATATTTAGGTTCAAGGCTAAAAAATGCTAATTATATCCTTATCAGTACATGTTTTAAATGTATAGGTTTCACAGACCTCTCTTTTGGCAACATTAAATGAATCTTGAATGAATGTCACTATTAATGCTAAACATCCCTCAGTGGCAATTTTTAATCAACATTAGGTTTTACTTTTTTTTCAAATGGGATCTATTTAATGGAAATGTTATGACTTGCATTATAGAGAAAAGCAGCTTAGATTATCACAGTAAAGCTTTTCTAGCATTATCAGTTATTAGTTAACGGAAGCCTGTGAAGATACAGACCAATATTAATTTCTCAGTCTTAGTTGTACATATTGACTTGTACTGGATCAGAGGAAAACAGGAATAACCAGCAAAATGTCTGGGTGGCAGGCACCTAAACACCTCAAAGTATCAGTTGTGAAGTTATCCCATTTTTTGCTGGAACTGGAATTGCACTGAAGTAACATCTAGGTGGAAAGCAAAGATGTCTTCTGCTTGTTGAAATGATGCCTGTCCACTGAGATGAGAAGACTCTGGTCTTTAAAAGTTTAGTGCTATTGAATCAAGGTAACATTTGGATCCCAGTCTTCAGCTATATTCTGGATAAGTCCTAAGTATATTGCATAAATCCAAATTCTACATGTTCCTCTCTAAATTGCTATGCAGTGTTGGTATAAATCCTTAAAGAATAACCATTAGATAGAATATGCATTTTAAAAAAAGGTTTCTTGTCCAACTCAGATTCCTTGGAGAAAGCAAAACATTATCTTCAAGCCTTTTCTGCCTGTAAGGATACCACCAAAGTGGTCTGGGAATCTAGTTCTTCTATGCATGCTGCCTGAGGCAGTAAACAGATAAGAGCCGATCAGATTAGTCTCTCTCTCTATGGTCAAGTGAAATTGTTGCAAATCAATATTGTAATGAAGTATTATACATGCACTCATATTTTCCTCCAAGAAGTCATAATTGAAATGATTAAATTTTGAGTGTATTAAGGATACCTGATAAAGAAGAGTGCAAAAAGTTGCTACTTGGAGATGTTCCTCTAAGAACTAAAATGCAGGAAATGAATAGTTTCAGATAAATCTCTTTTCAGGGGTACTTTTCACTTTAATATATCGAATGTGCTAAGAGTTTTGAAAGGGAAAATAATGTTAGTTTTTGAGGGAATGTCCTTCAAGGCTTACTAGTGTATAATACAGAAAGAGAGGAGTGGGGGGAATTTTGCAAACCTAATGAAAATATGTAAATGTCTATGCTCAGTACAAATTAACATTTAATGTTAGGGAGTAAACAGAAGTTTCTTTGATCCCTCAGTAGTGAGAGATCACTACTGGTGATCAGTGGTCATCACTGCAGTAGAGTTTTATATATATATATATATATAGGTCACTATTTCCACTTGAGCTACAGGGAGCTATCCACCCCCTCATAAACTACAGAATTTATTTATTTTTTGTTTTAAATATATGTGTTTATGTGAGAGCTTTGTTAAAAAGTTGTATAAATTATATAGGAATCAGAATGTTTTCTTCTGTCAGTGACCTACATAAAACATACTAGAGCTAGTCACAATATATTACAATAAGCCTGGAGAGAATATCTTGCTGCTCTGTAACTGAGCTGTCTCCCAGCATCACAGCCTTATGGGTATGAACATGCCCTCTTTTTTTTTTTTTTTGGTTGGGGTTTTTTTTTGGGTTTGCCCCCCCCCCCCCCAAGTACGTTTTTCACAGAATTAGCTGCAGTGGATGCTCTAATATTATAGCTATAGTTGACTTCCTGGTGCCTTTGTCTTTTTGCAAGCCATGACAGTATGGTTTCCCCGATTTGAGAATATAGTTGTGTTTGCCTTTTTGAGGAAAGTTGTGTTCCAAGAGGTACACGACAATGGAAAGGTCATGGAAGAACTAAAAAGTCTCTTTCCTCACAACTGTTCCCCCCACCCTCCTAAAATTTTAATGTTATAGTGAGACCTAGTTCAGAATTCCAGTGCAGATTTGTAGATATTTAGAAAGATCTACTTATATTTATCTTTTTTTAAAAATCTTTATTTTTTTCTTTTAAAACAGCAAAACACGATACTCCAAATTGCAAGTTTACTTTAGATTGTGGAAATACCAATTCAGCACATGCTATAAGCAAAAAAACCCCAACAAAACAAAACAACAGATTATTGCTTACTCTCTGAGTTGCAGAAGCAGCACCTTCACATATATTTACTTGTCTTCATTACAGGCATTATGGATTTAGTTTTATTCCTACAGCTGTTTCTATAATGAAAAGAATTGGCCTCAAGTATGCATAAGAACTGAACATTTAACACATTTTAAAAAGACAATAAATGACTGAGAATTCTAATTGTGATAATATGCTCATGTTTTTACTATATGTTAACATTTAGTTATTCAGTTCTTTTTGTTCAATGGTTTTCTTCCACTATCTAACAAAGTTTTTTTCTGGAAAGTTTTTCTTGGCTGTTAGAGTTATGACATTTACTACAAGTCTTTTTAAAATCATTTTGTAACGGATCTTCTTTTTATATATATCTGAAAGGGGAGAACTTCTAGCTAGTGAATCCCTTGAAGTAAAATACTGAAGATTATTTGAGAAAACACATGTTAAAAATATTAGATTTTCTTAATAAAAACAAATACTTGCAAACATTTCTAAGTCTGGTGACAAAGTCCATCTTCTCTTCCATAAGATTCCTAGTAATAAAGGAAGAGTACAATACAAAATTTCCTGTAACATAGTATGATCTGTTCCTAATGAACTACATAATACTACAGGATAAAAGCTTTCTGCATATCTTTTATGTATGTGTGTATGTATGTATCTAAAAATCTATTGAAATGTAGTTTAGGATTCTGTCTCTTTGAGTTACACATCTTTAAAATATAAACCCCATAAAGGTTGTGAAAAAACCCAAACCAAACACAAATAATTATTTGAATAGCTTTTCTATTACTAAATTAAATTAAATTAAATTAGAATTAAAGACTCACTCCCAGTTTGTGTAAACAGAAGAGTCCTCTGAGTCATTTCATTTGTGATATATTTCTAGCACTATAAAAAGTTGAAGCAAAGTTGGTTTTGCTTAGTTAGTCAACCACTGTTAATACTGGAAACCTAGCTGGTGAAACTGTGTGGGTAAGGTTAAGAGATAATGTCATATACAGTACATAATGCTACGTAGCTTACAATGAGGAGCTTTTAGAACATATATATATATATATATATATTGCTCTTGCTTAACAAACAAATAAAAGAGGTAACAGATCAAGCAGGTAACTGATGTCTATACATAGATAAAATGGGTGAGTTCTGCCCACTGGAAGAAGAAAAAGACAGTAAGACCAAAATGCCAAAACCCTGCCAGCCCTCCTAACATTATACTTACTGGATTGTGTAGCCAAATATATTTAGTTGGTTTGACTGTTACAACCTTTGGTCTAAGTCTGTATTCAATAAACCTCTGTAAGTAACCAGTACCTGCTGCTTTTTTTATTTTTTTTTAATCTAATAATAGCTCCTCTTCTAGACATCCTAAAACGAACAAATGATCAAACAAACAAAACTTCCAGGTTTTTCTGCTTATAACTTGAACTTATCAAGAAATCTGTTCTGTTACAGTATTTTCCTCTTACAAATCTCGGATAACTCACATGCCTAATAAAACCGACTCATCCTGACATGAGAAGTTTTCACAAATTCAACAATTCCGAGATAAGATTAGTAATAGAAAACAGAATATGCACATTAAAATAAACTGAGAAGGCAGAGGTGCATCAGACTAGAGGGGATCAAAGAGGTGTAGATTTCCAGGAAAGGGAGGTTTGTAGGGTAAGTTCCCCTTGTGTGTAACCTGCATTGTTTTTGAGTCACAGTTCTTACATTTTTTAATTGATTGTCTGTAGGATACATGAATGAAAATACTTCATTAAAGAGTTTTGATACAGCTACTTTTAGGGTAGAAAGTACCATTTGTGGCAGATACTGCACCTATGGCAGGGAAATTTCCTGAGAAAAATCAAGAGCTTGTGATATACTCATATGCAGAGCATAATTGTTTTACCACCATATCCACAATTATCTGTTTCGACTACTCACTGTGCAAATTGATAACAAAAGATACCTAGATAGACCCTACATACAAACCATGCTGATGTGTCTTTCCAACTGGTCTTGTTTTCAGGATTGGTGGAGGAGATGGAAAAAAGAGAAATGGAATCAAAAAGCATGAAAGCTGGATTTGTTAACAGTTCCTTTTCCAATTGTACCTTATTTTCCCCTTGCTTCTGCCTCCTTACATGGGAATCACCTTAGCTAAATGTGGATGTTTGCATGTCTGAGTCACAGAGGACACTTTATGTAGTTAACGCTGAGGAGGAGGCAATTCTGCAGTTCAGTTTGTCTGATCTATTCAGAAACCTGTGCTGGGGATAAGATGATTTGATCTCTGAAAGTGCTTATTTTTCTTTTTCTTTATTGGCTATGAAAAGAGCATGAGGTCACTAGATAGGATACACACATTTATACTGACATGTCTAAGTTAAGCGAGACAAATTCTGTCCTTATGCTCAGCAGGGTGAATCATGTCAAAGTCATCACTTAGGAGAAATATATCTGTGCAAGATATATGATTGTGAATATTTTCTACTTGTCTATTCTTCACAGTCTCCACTTTTTATCATATTAACTTTGAATACATATTAATTTTCAGTTCCAGACTCTCTCTCCTTTTGTTCATATATAACAATTATCTTCCTGAGTATATGAAGCACTAGAATTTAGTCTGAGGATGTGTATGAGGCATGCCGCAGCAAAAAACAAAAGGAGGTATGCAAGTAACCAATAAACATTACACGATTAAAAATATATATCCCTAAAGGGACAGATAAATAAATAAATATGTACCTGTTGTGGGTTAACCCTGCTAGGCAGATAAGCATCACACAAATAGACAATCATTTCCCCTGCAGTGGGATGGAGGATAGAATTGGTAGGGTAGAAGTAAGAAAACTTGTGGGTTGATATAAGTCAGTTTAATATGTAAAGAAAAAGCTGCATGCACAAGCAAAGGAAAATGAGGAATTCTTTCACTACTTCCTATCAGCAGGTAGATGCTTAGCCATCTCCAGGAAAGCAGGGTTTTATCACACCTGTTTATTGGGAAGATAAATTCCATAACTTTGAATGTTGCCCATTCCTCCTTCTTTCCCCCAGCTTTCATTGCTGAGCATTGTATGCTATGGGATATCCCTTTGGTCAGTTGGGGTCAGCTATCTTGGCTGTGTCCCCTCCCAACTCCTTGTGCAACCCAGCCTACTCACTGGCAGAGCAGAGAAAGGCCTTGATTGTGTGAACTGTTCAGCAATAACTAAAATATTAGTGTGTTTTCAACACTATTTTGGTCAAAAATCCAAACATAGCACCATACAAGCTTCTATGAACAAATTTAGCTCTACCCCAGCCAAAACCAGCACAGTACCACAGCTTCTAATGCCTACTAGTTTCAAGAACAAGTTTGAAAAAAGCTAAGAAACTTTTGGGATACCTGAATTGTTTTTCTGATTAAACATTCCATTTATGTTTTTGCCACATCTTCGATTTTTTCTTGAGTTTATTCTTGTTCACTCTGTGTTTTGCTTGAAAATCTAAAGTTATATTTGACAGTATTAACAAGAAAGGACCTTCCTTAAAGATGCTGAGCATGTAAGTTTCCTGAAAATTAATTTATTAAATTCCTGAAATCTTATTGTCCGCTACTTTTTTTTTTCCTTTAGAAGCTGACGTGAATAATGCAATACTAATGAGACACTGAGATACCATTCCATCTAGTAGAATGATCATTTTTAGAAAGTCTCATTAATAACATTGCAAATACACATAAGCACTCAGGACAGAAAAACAAAACTCTCATTATACTCTCCTGTGGCACAAATATTTATCTATTTTGTGTAGTTTATAACAAATATTAAATTCCAAATATCTCTATTACTCTTATTCCTATGTCCAGGCCTGGAAAAGTGACAAGATTATAGTTTGATAAGAGGTTCTCTGTACCAAAGACACACCCTTGCTTGTAACAAGTAATATAAATTTCTCCAACCTATTCTTTTAATATCCACTGTTAATTGCTAGAAAATGGGAAACAATTTGACTGCCCAAGAATACAATGACAGTTTGAGTTATCAAGTGAATTAGGTATGTGAAATGAATAGACCTCCTTAACAGTCTGGCAGGATTTCAGCCTGGTAGCAGTACCATTAGCACATCCTGATTTCCCTAGTAAAGATAAGCTGAATCAATCAGACAATTGTATTATTTCTTATGGTATATAACTGTAATGCAATCACTCCAGAGGACTTCATAATATAACTAATTGATAGAGACATGAAATGAATAGCAGATGCAAAACATGGTTGTGTTTCTGCAGAAGATGTTTTCCAAATATTACTGAACATTTCAGGCTGTCTGAGATGCTATACTACCTCTTTGTCAGAGTGCTGGGAAGATAATGCCACCTAATACATAAATAACATTCTCGATTTCACCACCACTTAAGCACCTCAATGAATAGATGCACTGCAATATACAAATTTTTATCAGTGTGTTCAGGAGGAAACACCTTATTTTGAGTATCTTTTGAAGACACTAGCACAGCTCAGGAAGATAAAATTTTATTTAAAGTTTGAATGTCAAAATAATGTTTTCTGATGCTGATCTTGTCATTGAAGTTTAAATCTTGGTTATAATCTTCTATCTGTAAGGAGGAAAGATGCCAGAGTTGGAGGCTCATACATATTTAATTATTAAAAGGGGGGAAAAAAGGAACACCCACAGACTTGCAAAAAGTCTAGCAGGCTTTAAGAATAAAAGATGCTGACCAGCATGAGCACAGTGAGTGGATGTAAAGTTCACAACTGTATATGCAAGTGCTTCCAAAGGAAAAATAAGTCTCTGTAAATAGATGTTCCATAGGAAGCATAGCAAATTCCTATAGTCTGGACACCATTTACAACGCCTGATGAAACAAAAAGGTGACACTCGCTTTGTGTGCAATAATCGAATGCTTATACAGGAAGAAAGAGAGCAAGGTCCTTGGCCAATACTTTCCCAAACAAATCTTCTTCAAAGAGATTGTGCTAGCACAAATGTAGAAGCAGAAGTGCACAGCGTGAAGCAGGATGCAAGAACTTGCAGCTGAGTGAGGTAAAGGGAGCAGGGCCTTTTCCTTGTGATAGGATCAGCTCTTTTCCTCATATTGTTCCGAGAGTCACTGCTCATACAGGAAAATCAGTCACGCACAAAACAGAGACACAGAGGTTTCACACCAGGGTCCACAGCCCTACATATGCACGTTTTTTTCTGAGTGTTCAAGTAACAATAAAGATGCAATGTTATTTACAATTTTAAGATTTTTACAGATGGACTGGACTGAAATCAGGTATACCATTTTGCCTAAAGCTAGATCAGAACTGTATTGCCTTTCTTTTGTCTCTAGGTGATGCTCCCTCTGGGAGGTAAGCAGTCATCTTCAGAATGGGATTTTGGAAGTTAAGTGCCAGGTGAAGTAATAAAGCTTGTAAAGATAATAGGCCACTATAGGGTCAAGTGATTCTGGGAAAGTGGCATAATATATCACTATCTGGAACTTAGATGTGTTTCATACAAACAGTTTATTAACTTTTTGTGTGTGTGCACGTTCCTAATGCGCATATTTGATGGCTGGCTCCATCCAGAGCTGAAATTAAAATTAAGGAGGATAATGGAAATATTTTTTGTGTAATTAACTTATTCATTAATGGGGCTGAGTAGCACAAATGGTTTGCAATAAGATAAAAGCAACAAGTAAAGGATATTTCTGATTGCTTGGTAACACTACAGCTAAGGAAACACAACTGCATGCAAGCTGATTTGCCAGTTAAGATCTTGTAAACTTACAGAGCTGTTGCTAACTTAAACATTATTCCAGATGGAAGCTAGATGCTTACAAATTCCACTGATTTCAGTAGAAAACAAAAGTTGAACAGCTAAAAAATATCAAATTTTGACCATCTTAACAACAGATTTATACCTGCCAATAGAAGAAAAGTAGAGAAAGGAGGAGGAGAAGAAAAAAAATTGTGGCCTAATTCAGTGTGAAAACTTGATTCCCATACATATGAAACAGTTTTGAAGGGGGTTGTAATCAGTAGTGTTAATCTATAACTCTGGATGATAATTTGAAGATATGACTGTCATAGCATCTAATGTCTAGAACACAGACAGTACCTAGAAGGCTGTTTAACCTGGCAGGCAGCTAACCACACAGCCATTTGCTCACTCCCCCTAGTAGTTTGGGGGAGAGAAACAGGAAAAAAAGGTAAAACACGTAGGTTGGGATAAAAACAATCTAATAGGACAGAAAAAGAAGGGAAAATAATAATAATAATGATAAAAGAATATACAAAACAAGTGATGAACACTGCAATTGCTCACCACCTGCTGACCAATGCCTAGTCACTTCCCAAGCAGTGGCTGTGCCCCCCGGACAGCTTTCCCCAATATTTTCCTTAGACCTCCTTTTGCTAATAACTTATTTTAAAAAGCCTTTTTTGTGTCTGACACAACTCCAGCTGAGCTTTGGCCTTTCATGTTTTCTTCCTACACATGCAAACAGAAGCTGTTGTAATCTTTCTGTGAAGCCCATCTTTGCTTCCAGAGATCATACAATTTCTTTTCCGGCCTCTCATGGAACTGCAAGCCCTCAAAAGTAGATTCCCAGGGATCTCCACTAACTAGCTTCCTGAGTAGCTTAAAGGTTGCTCTCTTGAAATCCAGGGTAGCAACTCTGATGATCTTTTTTCTCATTACACCAAAAGTTTTAAACTTGACCATTTTGTGATCACTGTGGCCAAGACAGCCACCTATCATCACGTTTCCCTAAGACTGACCTGGCAGTCAGATATTTCCTTGCCTCAAAAAATTTGCCCAGGCAGAGGGGGAACAGCGAGGGGCAGGGTGAACTCTGCAGAGGCAGGGTGGTGGGCTACCCCCTTGGATTCTTCTGGTGGGTAATAACTGAGCATGCACTGGTCAACACATATTCACAAAAGGAGCATGTGATTGCCAAAGACCCTTGCCGCCCCATTGATACCCCACAACCCAATTCAGGAACTTTTTAGAACACTTGACTGTGCAGAAGTGGGACAGTCACTGCACCAGGGTGGTCCTGGACTATGACTAATGACTCATGACTAACGTAAGAATGATCACACACATTTTGCCTTGCTGACCCATCACCTATGGATCCAGATTCTACTCCATGATGACCATGCAGGATCCAAGGGTGGTGATACCTCTCCTTTCTCTATCCTCTTCATCTCTCTTTTTGTTTTCTCACTGCTGTCTTTGTCCACTTCTCTACCATGCATTTATGCATATAAGTTTTGGACAACTTGCAACAGGTTGCACCAAAAATAGTTCCTTTGTCAAATTGCCTTTGTTTGCTCATTAAGTTTGCTGGTTCATTAAGTTTTCCAGTTAATAAAGTTACTAGTTAGTTTGTTCCTCTCAGTCATTGTCATGACTCTATGGGCCACGCAGCTCTACTGAGTAGAGATTGAGTTTTCATCGGTACACAAACCCTCAAAAAGATTCACCCATCTTGCAGCCCACCGCATGGAACAAGACACTCCCACGAGTCCTTCCCTATTCACAAACAATAATCTAGGAGTGTGCCTTTCCTAGTTTCTTCAATATATGTCATGAATTTCCCAGACTTGCTTGTCACAGCAGTCTGGTATTCCCAATAGTTGTCTGGGAAGCTGAAATCTCCCATAAGGGGAAGGGCTACCAATATAGAGATTTCTCCTAATTCCTTATAGAATAACTCATTGGGGCTATCATTCTGGCTGCATGATCAATAATAGACACTCACAGCAACATCTGCTTTATTTTCCATCCCCCTAATCCTCACCCAGAGGCTCTCAACCACATCTTCCCTAACTGTAAATTCTGCAAAGTCAAACTTCTCCCTTATATACAGTGCAACTCCTCCACCTCACCTGCTCTGCCTACCCCTCCTGAACACCCTATAGACCTCCATCCCAGCACTCCAGTCGTGGGACTCATTCCACCAAGTCTTACTAATACCAGTGATGTCATAGCTCTGGGAACAGACTAACAGACCAACATTGGTCAGTTATGAGAGTTAAATCAGAGTTATGCTATTGCTCTTATATACTGAGTTGCCACTAAGGCATTTATTACTAAAGGATAGTTCCGTCCCATCCTGCCCTTCCCTGGTCACACAGGAACTGAGGGCAGAGAAATTTAGGCTATCAGAACAGAGCTAGCAACTTTGTGATAAGAAGTGATTCCTCAAATGGACAATTCTTCCTGTGACTAGCCCTTCTTTAATGCTGTATGTCTCCAGGGGAACAGATCAAACACTATGTGCCTACATTTATTCTAGCATTTGAGATGTCATGATTAAACCCTGGAATGAGGCACCGATTTTTTAATTCATTTAATAAAATGAATAGAACAGCTTGATGATGGGTTGTTGACTACATGATTTAAATTCAAAATTATATTGACTACTCATCAACTTGGAAAGACATTTTTTTCTCCTCTGGAATGGGCTTTTTTCCAGAAATAGTGTGGTGAGCCAGCAGACATCAAAAGTTTTCTCATGACTGCATTCATTCCTGCTTGCTTTCCAAGTGAGAATGAATAGTAGAAAAGATTGAGTCATATGGAAAGGCATTTATCACCAGCACATTAGATAATAGATGCCAGTCTAAGTAGTTATTATTTAATTATGTTAATTTAAGTATTGCAATTTGGTGATGAAAAAGTAACTGGTCTACATGGTAATTTTATTTGAACGGCTGTCTATTAATACTTAGTCTTGAGTGCTAAGATCTATACTAAAGTTAAGCTAATGCAACATTGAAAATATGAATTAAGTAGTTAACTTGTAATAAGTAAATTAATAAGAGCAGTACTTTTTTATTTAAATAAATTGCTTCATCAACTACTTGTCTTTTCTCTCCTATCTTTCTTCACATTATTAATCCTTCCTTCTCTAAATCAGACAATTGGAATTTGATCAACATATACTAATTTTTTTTTTTTTACAAATTACATAAAAATCGCAATAGCTGCTGAAGCTGAAACCCTTTTTGTTTACAAGTCAAAACTCCACTGTTAACAGGATCAAACTGTGGAGGCAATCTGAGTGGAGTAATTTTGCACCAGTGTTCAGAGTAAAACAAATCAGTATATGCATATAAGCACAGTTTGTGTTACATATTCTAGTACAAAAGAACCTCTTTTTTAGACAGAAACAATTGATCATAATTTTAGAAAGTTTTGACTCAATAAAACTACCTAAATTATTGCAATGTTGTATGTCTTAACAATGGTGTATACCAATGCAAAATCAACATCTACTGCCACTCCTTAGTTCAAAACTGAAGAGGTATTTCCTGTACTGTTTTTTTATTCAGCTAGAATCATGTTTGTCAGTACAATCTACTGTAATTGCTTTGTGTGCAAACCTTCCAATGATAGTGATTTACTTGCTGTAATTTCACCTTGGGATGCAAAATATCCCAAGCAGCAGTTCTTAGGGTATACCAAATATTCATTTTTTTGCAAGTTTACAGTTTGAGAACTGGCAATGCAGGACACATATCCAAGGGGGACAAGGAGCAAACAGGGAGGTGGGGAGATTTCTGTTAGAAAGAAGCAGAAAGATCATTATATTTGTGTTGGAGATTCATCAGATATAAAGAAGCAGATCTCAAGAACAAGATGGGAGGGCAGGGAAAATATTCTTGTTTCTCTCTCAACTTTCGGAGAGGTAGAAGGAGTGCACTTTGCCTGCCTCTACAGGTTCACTTTTCCTCTCTTGCAAAATTACTATTTCTTTTTGTCCATCTAGCTATTTGAGTTGATGCATATGTCTTGATCTATTCATTTGGGTAGGTGTTAAGAATGAGCACCTGAATTGTGTGTCAAGTTGTGGTTTAACCTGGCAGGCAGCTGAACACCACACAGCTTCTTGCTCACTCCCCCCACTCCCCAGTGGGATAGGGGGGAGAATCAGAAAAAAAATAGTAAAACCCATGGGCTGAGATAAAGACAGTTTAATAGGACAGCAAAAGAAAATCCTAATACTAATAATAGAATATACAGAATATACGAAAGAAGTGATGTACAAGGCAATTGTTCATCACCCAGCCCAGCCCCGAGCAGTGATTGCCATCCCCCAGCCAACTCTTTCCGAGCAGGATGTCATATGGTGTAGAGTACCCCTCTGGTCAGTTGGGGTCAGCTGTCCTACCTGTGCTCCCTCTCAGCTTCTTGTGCACCTGGCAGAGCAAGAGAAGCTGAAAAAGTCCTTGACTTGGTGTAAGCACTACTTAGCAACAACTAAAACATCAGAGAGTTATCAACATTCTTCTCATACTAAATTGAAAACACAGCACTATACCAGCTACTAGGAAAAAAAAAATTACTTTATCTCAGCTGAAACCAGGACACAAGTCAATAGTTAGTATTTAGATATGGTTAACAGTAACAGGAAAATACTTTCAGATAAAGTAACTGTTTTATATCAGGTGAATGGGAATACTTTTATGTATTTTTCCTTTCATTGGTAAGATATGAGCTGGAAGTAACTTTTTCTCCTAAAAGCAAACATTTCCATCTTTTCCCCCTGTCAAATTTTAAAACTTTGTGGTTGCAGGGTAAATTAAAGGAATCAAGACAAAGATTTGGGGGTTTGTTTTCTTTTTGGCTGTATGGTTTATAAATATTATTGGATTACACTGAGGTCCTCCAATGGAGTTTCCCAAGTTCATTGTTGGATTTGACCAGATAAACAAAAGTTTTTGGAAAAGGTAAACAGAATGCAGGGTAGCACAACATGGAAGCAAATAGCCATCCACAACTCTTAGGGTGCTCATGGTTTTGTGTTTCAAGTTAAGAATTTCCAGAAACCTAGTGATACAGTCCATGCTTTCAGCCTGAGGGAAGAACAAGCCCTACTGTTGAGTCCTTTGATGCTACAGATACTATGTGAGACATTTTAAAACATGATTGAATGTTGATGATTGAATCAAAACAGCAGGAAATTAATCTCAAATAAGATATGTTTGTAAAATCCATGAAGAATAAGTTTTTTAAAAAAGAAGTAGATATCTCTGGAACTCTCTATGATCTAAAAATGGGCTATTTTTCTCTTAGAGATACTGGTCTAACTTCTTATGTCCTAGCTAGTGCTATTGTGAGAGGATTTACAGTTCTCAAGATAGGGTGCAGCTGAAGGAGAAAATTTGGAAGACACTGGAACAAAAGTGAGTTCAGGTAGTCACAACTGACTCTCCAGATAAAAGTGAAAAAAAATCACTCTATGTAAGACAACCTTTGGGTCAAAACAACCCCATGCTACAGACTTAGGGAAGAGTGACTGGAAAGCTACTTGGCAGAGAGGGATCTGGGGGTGATGGTCAACAGCCAACTGAATACAAGCCAGCAGTGTGCCCAGGTGGCCAAGAGGGCCAATGGCATCCCAGCTTGTACCAGAAATAGTGTGACCAGCAGGAGCAGGGAAATGATTGTACCCCTGTACTTGGCATTGGTGAGGCCACACCTCGAATACTGTGTTCAGTTTGGGGCCCCTCACTACAAGACAGACACTGAGGTGCTGGAGCGTGTCCAGAGAAGGGCAATGAAGCTGTTGAGGGGTCTGGAGCACAAGCTTTATGAGAATCGGCTGAGGGAACTGGGGTTGTTTAGCCTTGAAAAAAGGAAAAGACCTTATGACCCTCTACAACTACCTGAAAGCAGGTTGTAGTGATGTGGGTGTTGGTCTCTTCTCCTAAGTAACAAGTGATAGGACAAGAAGAAATGGCTTCAAGTTGTACCAGCAGAGGTTTAGATTGCATACTAGGAAAAATTTCTTCACTGAAAGGGTTGTTAAGCACCAGAATGCGCTGCTGAGGGAAATGGTAGAGTCCCCATCCCTGGAGGTATTTAAAAGACGAATAGACAAGGTGCTTAAGGGACACGGTTTAGTAGTGGACAGGTATGGTTGGACTTCATGATCTTAAATGTCTTTTCCAACCAAACGATTCTATGATTCTATGTTCTTGCAGTTCACAGGCTAAAAACAGGTTCTGCAAGAAAAGCTGGTTTGAAACTCAGGGCAGAAATTGTCAGAATCTCCATTAAAGGAAGAGGTATTTCCTATTATATAGAAGAGCTTGGGCTCACTTTGTTGTTTCACTGAATGTAGACTCTTCCTTTACATCTTTAGATAGTTCTATAGAAAGAAGGGCATATTCTTGTATACATTCTCTACTAAGTTTTCACCTTTTTTGCTGCAGGGATGTGTGTTTCAAATATATATATATGAGAAAAACTAGTATTTACATTCTGGGAACTAAGCTGATAAGATATAAAAAATGAATATTCTTGGTCAGCTCATTGCCTCGAAAAATAATTTTAAATTATCACTAAAGCACATGACATTATAATTTAGGAAAAAGGAATTCTTATTTTGTTTCATTTTTTAATTGTTTATGTTTTAATAAAATCTACTATATTCAAATTTATCCTACTTTCTACAATTTGTTTCAACATCATCTGCCTAAATCAAATCCCTGACAGTATACATATTACATAAGTAATTTATTTGCCTTATCAGAGCTACAACAGATCTTGTAGTTGCTAAGTTTATAGCTTAGCTTTACTAAGCAAGACAAAAAATAAACAAAGAATGTACTTTTCATATGGTAATACAATTGGCATGTGTACATTTTGTGGCCAATTATGCTCTTTCCTGGGATTATGTATTTGGCAGAAAACCCAGAAGTCTAAAGCCAAAAATTGTCAGGATCTGTAATTGCTTTTCTGTGATATCACTGAAGTTAAAATTTATACTTACTCTTTCTGTCAGTTTCTTGATCGACACAAAAAAGCAGGAGCATCAGCTGGGTATTTAGACTCTGGTTGAAGAAGATATGGCCCAAAGTTTGAACAAAAATACAGACAAATTTAAAATCTTGTAGTTCCCCATTGCAGCTGCTCATATAATTAATCCTAAATGTTGATAGCTAGTTTGGATTAGTCCATAGGAATATATACAAATACACCTTTGTCTTAGATATTATATATGCCTTTATAAATTCGTAATTTTATGAGGAAATAATGCTTCAAAATTTATCCAAAATATAGTTCTCACTCCACAATTCATAACAAATATGCCTTTGGAATAATCTGGTTTAGAGGTCTTACACTTAATTTTAAAATAAATATTTCAAATAAAATAAACTTTATTTCTTAACTCAAGATATTTTGTGTGTTGTAATTCCTAGGTTTCTCTTACATATATATATGTCTTACTCCATAGCAAGATTAGCACCGAATGTACCAAGGACAACTACTTCAAAATGTCAAAATCTGGAGTGGTACAGTACAAGAAGGAAATGAGATATTTCTGGAAAAAAACCAAAAACCTCAATTGGTACAAAACCCAACAATGGCGAGGTTGAAACCCATGTACCAGTACAGGCTGGGGGCTGACCTGCTGGAAGGCGGCTCTGCGAAGAGGGACCTGGGAGTCCAGGTGGATGACAAGCTGACAATGAGCCAGCAGTGTGCCCTTGTTGCCAAGAAGGCCAATGGTATGCTGGGGTCCATTAAGAGGAGTGTGGCTAGCAGGTCAAGGGAGGTTGTCCTCCCCCTCTACTCTGCCCTGGTGAGACCCCACCTAGAGTACTGTGTCCAGTTCTGGGCTCCCCAGTTCAAGAAAGATGAGGAACTCCTAGAGAGAGTCCAGAGGAGAGCAACTAGGATGATTAAGGGACTGGAGCATCTCCCCTGTGAGGAAAGGCTGAGAGAGTTGGGCTTGTTCAGCCTGAAGAAGAGGAGACTGAGAGGGGACCTCATCAACACCTACAAATATCTTAAGGGCGGAAGTCACGAGGACGGAACCAGTCTGTTTGCAGTGGTGTCCAGCGACAGGACAAGGGGCAATGGGTACAAACTGAGACATAAGAGGTTTCAGTTGAACATGAGGAAAAACTTCTTTACTCTAAGGGTGACAGAGCACTGGCCCAGGCTGCCCAGGGGGGTTGTGGAGTCTCCTTCTCTGGAGGTATTCAAAGCCCGCCTGGACAAAGTCCTGTGTAACATGCTCTAGGAGAACCTGCTTTAGCAGGGGGGTTGGACTAGATGATCTCCCGAGGTCCCTTCCAACCCTTGCGATTCTGTGATTCTGTAATAGGTCTAAGTTTTAAAAAGTATAGTCCAAGGACCTAACTATATTATCATATTATGCCATAATCTGAATTAAATGGATATGTTGCTATCAAATTAGCATAAAATGTAAAGGTAAACCAATTTAAAACTTATGAGCAACAAGAATTATATTTATATGTTTTCTGTAATAGAAATAATTAAAAATATTTTTTGTCTTTTTGCAATAGAAACTCAATAAATAAATATCCCAGGATGCAGAAATGCTAGTTACAGCTAGTTGTCTTTAAACATGAGAACTACTGCAAATGTATAATAACTTTTCCAGTTAATGAAGAAGTCATTTGAATTACAAGTAAGGACTTGTTAGCAACATGTGTATGTGAAGATATATATGTAAGTGAATAGATTTATGTGAGAATGACAAAACTGACTCCACTGACTGGATGCAACCTATGATTTTGTCACATCAGGTCAGAAGGTTATACTGTGGGAAGTAAAAAATCTTCAGAGAAGCTGAATGATAGGAGAATTACAAACCTGTAATACTCTTTGACAGTAAGAAATAATCAGTTTTCTGTTTGCCTAAATTAAAAAAATAAAGAATTTTGGTATTTCTGATACAATTGTTTTTCACATAACTGATTTCAGTTAATTCCTAGACCTTTGAATTTTATCAAAATTCTTGTTTTATGCTTGTAAATGTAGATATCCCTTACTAATCGATAGACTAATACAAATCTTTCATAAAAATGCAAGGAGGTTGTATATACATCTGTCATGGGATGAAAGGAAAAGTTGTTTCTTGGAAAGCTGAAAACTGTCATACTGAATGTTAAGATAAATTTGTAGAGACTAAATTATGAGTGGAATTTCAGAGCAAGGAGGGAGAGCAAGAAAGGCAAATTCATCATGATCTCTGCTGCCACTGTTCTCAAGCCAAAGCTTCCTTGGGGCTTCTAGTTTCATTCCTAATTAATTATGAAATTAATAGTAAAAAGATCACTGAGGTATTTGGGTTAACATCATAAAATATAGTGTAATTATACAAATTCTGCAAAGAGAAATCACATCTCATTAATTTAAAATAATTCTCTGAAAATGTCAAAGTCATGGGTAAAGCCAAGAATAAGGGAATATTCACTGAAAGTGAAAGGTAGAAAATTCCTAACTGATTAAACACTTATTTTATGTGATGATTAACTAAACTGTGGATCTCCTTATAACTGAAAGTTGTTAAAGCTAAAACCTCAAAAAGACCTAAAAATGGGATTCAAACTTCTTAAAATGTTTTTTAATGATAACATTTGGAATGGATTGTGACACATCTTCAATAGAGATTTAAGTAAGTCCCTATCTGTTAAAAAAAAAGGAGGAAAAATAATGTGGTATGATGATAAATATTATAGTGCAAAACTACTCAAATTTTTCTTACAAATTTCTGGAGTAGGTACAGAAATAGGATAGGTCTCTCAGTGGCTCTAATCCTTGATATTTTATAGTACTTTATAATATATCTTAATGTAATAGTAATTAAACCTGGAAGATAATTGCAGGCAAGAATGGACAGATAATTTATGAAAGAGGATGTAATCTTGAGGCTAATCACAATTGCAATCAGTAGGTAAGAATCATAGAATCATAGAATGTTTTGGGTTGGAAGGGACCCCTAGAGGTCATATAGTCCGACCCCCCCTGCTGTGAGCAGGGACATCTTCAACTCAATCAGGTGGCTCAGATGTCAGGTCTTGAACGTTTCCAGGGATGGGGCCTCCACTACCTCTCTGGGCAACCCCTTCCAGTGTTTCACTACCCTCATTGTAAAGAATTTCTTCCTTATATCTAGTCTAAACCTACCCTGTTTTAGTTTAAAACCATTACCCCTTGTCCTAACACAGCTGGCCCTACTAAAAAGATTTTCCCCATCTTTCCTATAGGTTCCCTATAAGTAATGAAAGGCCACAATAAGGTCTCCCCGCAGCCTTCTTTTCTACAGGCTGAACATCCCCAACTCTCTCAGCCTGTCCTCATAGGAGAGGTGCTCCAGCCCTCAGATCATTTTTGTAGCCCTTCTTTGGACCCACTCCAACAGTTCCATGTCCTTCTTGTGCTGAGGGCTCCAGAGCTGGACTCAGGGCTCCAGGTGAGGTCTCACCAGAGCTGAGTAGAGGGGCAGAATCACCTCCCTCGACCTGCTGGCCATGCTTCTCCTGATGCAGCCCAGAGTACGGTTGGCCTTCTAGGCTGCCAGCGCACATTGCCGGCTCATGTCCAGCTTTTCATCCACCAGCACCCCCAAGTGCCCTTTCGGCAGGGCTGCTCTCAATCCTTTCTTTCCCCAGCCTGTATTGATACTGGGGGTTACCCCAACCCAGGTGCAGGACCTTGCACTTGGCCTCGTTGAACCTCATGAGGTTTACACAGGCCCACCTCTCCAGCCTGTCCAGGTCCCTCTGGATGACATCCCGTCCTTCTGGTGTGTCAACCGCACCACTCAGCTTGGTATCATCCGCAAACTTGCTGAGAGTGCACTCGATCTCACTGTCTAAGTCATTGATGAAGACGTTAAACAGCACCGGTCCCAGTACGGACCCCTGAGGGACACCACTTGTCACTGGCCTCCATCTGGACATCCAGCCATTGAGCACTACCCTCTGGATGCGACCATCCAGCCAGTTCCTTATCCACTGAACAGTCCACCCATCAAATCCATAGCTCTCCAATTGAGAGAGAAGGATGTTGTGGGGGACCGTGTCAAAGGCTTTGCAGAAGTCCAGATAGATGATGTCCATTGGTTTTCCCTTTTCCACTGTTGTTGTCACACCATCATAGAAAGTCACTAGGTTCGTCAGGCAGGACTTGCCCTTGGTGTAGCTATGCTGGCTATCTCGAATCTCCTCCCTGGCCTCCATGTGCCTTAGCATAGCTTCTAGGAGGATCTGTTCCGAGATCTTCCCAGGCACAGAGGTGAGGCTGACAGGTCGGTAGTTCCCAGGGTCTTCCTTTCTACCCTTTTTGAAAATGGGCACAATGTTTCCCTTTTTCCAGTCACCAGGGACTTCACCTGACTGCCACAACTTTTCAAATATGGAGAGTGGCTTGGCAACTACATCGGCCAATTCCCTCAGGACTCTGGGATGCATCTCATCAGGTCCCATGGTCTTATGTGTGTTTAGGTTCCTCAGGTGGTCATGAACCTGATCTTCTCTTACAGTGGAATGGGTTTTACCCTCCTGGTCCCCCTCATGTTGTCCATTGACCCGGGAGGGGTGAGGGGAGAGGTTGCCAGCGAAGACTGAGGCAAAAAAGTTGTTGACTACCCCCGTCTTCTCCTCATCTGCTGTTATCAGTTTGCCTGTGGCCTTTGGCCTTCCTGACCCCATCCCTACACAACTGGGTAGCGTCCCTATACTTTTCCCAGGATACCTGTCCCTGCTTCCACTGTTTGTGCAGTTCCCTCTTTCTCCTTATTTTGACCAGCTTCTCTTGTCTCAGCCATGCTGGTCTCTTCCCTTCTTTGACAGATTTCTTACACCTGGGGGTTGAGAACTCCTCCACTCTGTGGAACACATCTTTAAGGAGTGGTGGAGCAAGGAGTGATGTTAACCGTGATGGATTCTTGGACAACTGAGAGGATCAAATTCATTGAACAGATGTCTCCAGAACTGGAAGCACTAGAAAGGAATTGAGGTCTTGAAGTTCAAGTACTGAAGTTATTACCTGCCAAACGTTGGCTTGCTTTGGATTCAGGTTTGTCCAGCTAAGACTACAGATTTTGATGTGTGGAGTGTAATCAGGACTATCTTCTTGCTTACTTTACCTTGGAGAAAAACAGAGCTCAGAATTGTCTATATGATACTGGCATTTTAGCTCCAGTTTTATCATTAACCCACTAAATTTGATAAGATTACAATATGGAATAATTTAGACATGCAACTTGACCCTAATGGAAGCCTTGTGAGTTTTGATTGTAGAAGATGACCGTTAAAAATTGTTTCTGAGGTTTATTCTAGCTTAGATTCTCAGAACTTAATTGGGCTATTTGATATTTACATGTTCACCTCTGACTATAAATTATGGAATTTTAACAGTGAGTGGGAAACACACATTACAGTAAAGGATGTACTTGTACAAGGAGAGCTTTATTCTGCATTGTTCCTTAGTCTCAAGACCAAAAGATTCAGGCTGGAGGGAGACAGAAGGTACTATGTAACTATATGTGGTTAATTTGCAATTTAGAGGTTTGCATTTTATGGCTTTCTAGGAAAACAGGAAGTGGATTGCAGGAAATACTTATGTACTTTTGAGCAATGAAAATAGGCTAATCCTGGCTTTCTGTCTCTTATCAAAGACAGGATCTATCACTTTCAGAGGGCAGTGATGGGTGGTTTCCTGCAAGGGAAATGAAGCTCACAGGATGACAGCAGGGCTGGCAGAGCAGGGACACCACCACCAAGGACACAGTCCCAAGATGACTGAATTAAGTGAGCAGAGCAGGTTTGGTAAGGGTAACCAGGGTCAGCCAGGAGTCTGGTGTTTGCCAAACAAGTCTTTCTAGATGAGGAAGTCTGAAAGTCAATCCAGGATGTCAAGTCAACAAGGCAAGGCCAGGGTCAGCAAAGTGCAAAGCCGGGCACAGGCATACCTGTGCTGTTTCTCAGGCAAGGCACCAAGGCAAAGAACCTGAGCTTCTCTGCAGCTCCTGAGCCAAAGTAAGGAGGGCCTAACGAGGCTTCCCACAGCTTTTTCTCACAACTCTTCACATAAGCTGGATCCAAGGTTACACAGCTGCACTACATCAGAGCTGGCCTTGAGTGCAGGCAGCCAAATCTCTGTAGCAAGACTACAGAATTTAGTGGTGCACTCATTATACTGGCCTTTTTTTGTGTGTGTCCTGAGCTTAAATTGTTACAATTTCTTTTGTTTTGTTGTCATGGTTTAACCCCAGCCAGCAACTAAGCACCATAGAGCTTCTAGCTCACTTTTCTTCCTTCCCAAGTGGGATGTGAGAAAGAATCAGAAAAAAATAAAAACCCGTGGGTTGAGATAAGGACAGTTTAATAGGACAGCAGAGGAATAAGAATAATAATGATGATGATGATAAAAGAATATGCAAAACAAGTGCTGCACAATGCAATTGCTCACCACCTACTGACCAGTGCCCAGCTGATTCCTGAGCAGCGGTCACCAACCCCGAGCCAATTCCCCCCATTTTATATATTGAACATGATGTCTTATGGTGTGGAGTATCCCTTTGGTCAGTTTGGGTCAGCTGTCCTCCCTCCCGGCTTCTTGTGCACCTGGGCAGAGTATGGGAATCTAAAAAATTCCCTGACTGGCATAAGTGCTACTTAGCAACAACTAAAACATCAGTGTGTTACCAACATTCTTCTAGTAATAAATCCAAAACACAGCACTATGCCAGCTACTAGAAAGAAATTTAACTCTGTCCCAGCTGAAACCAGGACATTTGTATTTAAAGGAAGCAATACTGCATGTAAATTTCCTCTTTCAGAGGTAATATAAACTTTATGAGCATGTTTGTTCTGTGCTAGTTGGGTGGTGGCTAACTCTTTTCTCTGTTAAGGACCATAGTTTAAGTTATTAGGAATTGTTTGCTTGTATATCTGTCTGAATACAGCTTTTAGCATGCTGCAGTGCAGATATTGATTGGAAAGAGCACACTGAATTTCTTATGTTTTCACATGAAAAAATATTAATATTAATGGAGAAGTGTAGCTATTTAAAGTCATTTAATGTTTTAGGCTTTCCATTGGTCAGTTAAAGTCTTAGCCAGAAGAGACTTCTGCTGAAATGAGGGCCGATAATTTGTTTTCATTATAAACTACAAAATATTCTCATCCCTTCTAATAACCTTGAACCAAGTAGTCAGTAATCAGTAATGCACCAGTTATAATAAATGGCTATCAGATATTAGTATGGCTGTTTCCTGAGCCTAACATCCCTCTTTTTCAGGCCACAGACTGCAGTTACTAAACATTGGATCCATGCCCTTTGTCACAACCATCTTTTGCTTTGTGCTAACCTATCATTGCCCTAAAGATTATGTGTTAGAAAGATCAGTTATGAACAATAACTAGATTTATAGTTTGGTGGGGTTTTTTTTTTTGTCTGCCTGTGATTTTATTGTTATTTGCTGATACTTTTATGAATAAGAAAATACACTCAGTTGGATTATTATTTTATTTTTTATTTAATCTCTAAGATCTTTTAGAATGGCTTTATCTTACTAACTAGGGTAATCACTTCTTTTGGAAGAAATGCCAGGTAGGATATCTGAAGCATTTGGTTCCTCTGGTCCAGTCTGTCATAGAGTTCTGGCCTGTATTTGAAAACCGAACCTACCAAAATTTAGGATTTATCATGTGTTTCAAGTCTGAAGTGGGACAGTCATGGACCTAAAGAGAGATTAAAGACATGATCCGTGTAACAGTAAAATAATTGAACTGGGCAAGTGAGCTATAGGCTGGAGTGGTTTTGTTCATTCAGTTCAAATTTTTAGGCAGGTGGTCTTGTAGAGTGAATCCTGCAGATAATTGACTAGTGAAAGGAGCAGAGAGCTTTGCCAAACTGCAGACAGCCAACAAGCAGAAAATGGTGGGTTAAGTATACATTTATATGTCATGGATGTTATTTTTGAGAAGTAAAGCTAATATAAACTAGAGGTATTAGAAATTTTAGGTCAAGTGTGTTCTTGTATGCCCACAATGGCTTCTTGTCTCCCAAGCACTTCACACACATTTTATCCCATTTCCTGTTTGGCTTTTTTCCCCAGTTATTTCTTTAATTCTGTTTTCTCATTAACAGTTTGTAATGCACCTTGATGTGTGGCATATTCTTTCTCACATTGTTTTCTGCCAATATTTGTGTTTCTATTGTGTCTGACTACGTTAAGTCAGTGATTTTTAATTGTCAGCTTGGTGCTCCAGCTGGCAAATATGTCGAAATGGTTTGTTTGGATTTCAAGGTTTCCATTTTCAGCTCTTGTTTACCTTGCCACATATTCACAGCTTCCTCCCACTTCAGCTGCCAAAATTTCAGTGCATATCCTGGAAATATTGTGGCCTGTTAGCTCAAAATATCCTGGGTCTTCTTGACCACTGTCCAATATCCAAAAAACCCTTATTTATTATGGTTTCCACTAGTTCAGTTAGTGCATAATCTTTGCTACTAGTCTTGGCTGCTTCTATATTTTTCCTATCTCACCTTCCCCAACACCTGGGAGCAGTAACACGGAAACAGAAATTAATCTCTACTATGGACTATCTCAAAAATAACTGCAGACTTTGCAAATATAATAAAGTTTCACCAAATGGTCATATATTTAGATTGCTAGGTTTTTTTAAAAAAATGCAGAATAAAACTCTTTCGAATATTCAAGTTTCTCTTCAAAAATCCTTTGTTCACATTACTGACCCTAATCCTTGGTTTATAAAATGGGAAATTGCCCCTTTCTCACTATGTTGTCACTTTCCTTATACTTTATGTAGTTTTTGGACAGTCCTTATTGTCTGAAGTCTTAAATGTGAAGGACACAGTATTGCTTTTGTCCATAATCTCCATGCCTGTCTGTAAACCACTAAATATTAGGTTCTTGTGCAGTTTTTGTGATTGATCTATCATATTTCTTCTAATTATTTTTTTTCTAAATAGATATTGAAATTTTTGGTCTTAAATCATCAAGTAGTGCTTCTTATCCCCTCTTAAATTCCACTAAAGCAATATGTTAGCTCAGCTAATCATTTAGAATTATCTTATTGCTTTAGCTCTCAAGTGATTTTTCACACTTTTTAATTTCATTTACTTTTCTACTGTAAAAATCTAAATATTGCATCAAGGAAGGAGGAAAAGAAAAATACTTGGGACTAGAAGTGTTAGACACAAATCACCAGATGTTTATGCAAATAGTTATTTAAAAAAAAAGTTCTACATGAAAACAAAGGGTTTATTCTTCATGTAATTGATACTGAAGACAAAAGAAACTAACTACTGTTAGATTTTTAAGGAGAAATATTGATCGAACAAGCTGAATACTAGCATAAAGAGTTGCCAAGCACAATTATGTTACCTACGCAAATTCACTGCATTGAATCAATCTGCTGATAGTTCCAGCAGACTAACTGAAGAAGTTTCAAGTGATCCTTAGCTATGCACCAGTACAGGCAGACCCCACCTAGAGTACTGTGTCCAGTTCTGGGCTCCCCAGTTCAAGAAAGATGAGGAACTCCTAGAGAGAGTCCAGAGGAGAGCAACTAGGATGATTAAGGGACTGGAGCATCTCCCCTGTGAGGAAAGGCTGAGAGAGTTGGGCTTGTTCAGCCTGAAGAAGAGAAGACTGAGAGGGGACCTCATCAACACGTACAAATATCTTAAGGGCGGAAGTCACGAGGACGGAACCAGTCTGTTTGCAGTGGTGTCCAGCGACAGGACAAGGGGCAATGGGTACAAACTGAGACATAAGAGGTTTCAGTTGAACATGAGGAAAAACTTCTTTACTCTAAGGGTGACAGAGCACTGGCCCAGGCTGCCCAGGGGGGTTGTGGAGTCTCCTTCTCTGGAGGTATTCAAAGCCCGCCTGGACAAAGTCCTGTGTAACATGCTCTAGGAGAACCTGCTTTAGCAGGGGGGTTGGACTAGATGATCTCCCGAGGTCCCTTCCAACCCTTGCAATTCTGTGAACTATCTGGTAGAGAAAGCTTGAAAAGACCTGAAATGGCAATTAACATAATTTTAGATATTGTTGCTAAATCTTAATTAAGGGAAAGGAAGGATGCTAATAAATTTGAGTGAATAATTGAATATTTTGGGCTAATTCTGGTAACCTGACTTCTTGATCCATGCCATGCTGTTAGGATTTAATGGAGCTAAGATCTAGACAGATGCAGAAGCAGAGACAGGTGAGAAGACAGAGAAGGAACTGAAGAAACAGATGAGAGAAGGTACAGTAAGCAAAAAACCAAATCTTTAAAAAAGATACTAAATCATATTTACATTAATAAATTAAAGATCACAAAGGAATGTCTCTGAGCACTAGAAGTCAGTTCGGTATGGTTAAATAGTTTATATGCTCCCTAGCACTGTTTTTCCTTGTGCTGAATAGGACTTGCCAAAACAATTTCCAAGCATAGTTAGCAAATTAGAACATGCCAGGAGCACTTATTTCCCAGCAGGTAGTGGAGATATGAGTCAATTCATGCCAGTTGGGTTTGACGTCACAGATCTGTTCTGAGCAGGTCTTAATTTTCTAGTAACAGATAACTATACTAGGAAGATGTAGCAGGGAGGATCTATGAGTTTGTATCTTGTGTGCAAAAGTAAGTTTCAGTATAAGATTTCTAAAGACAGACAACAGATCTTTAACCAAAAAGATTTTATGGTTTTGATATCTGCATAGCAGATCAAGAGGAAATCAGTCTAGAGAGTGCCTCATAAGATACATATAATTTGAAAAGATTGCAAAGCTTTGCAAAAAAAACCTAATTCAAATTGAATAAAATGTCTTCTCTTTGGGTTCTGTTACTGTTAAACACTTCAAAGTTCAGTTTATGGTGTGGTAGTACACATTTAAAACATAATTTATTTAATATCATCTTTGAGAGCTACCTTTGGCCTATTCAGGGTCCTACTTGGAAGAATTCTATCGGTTAAGGCTCTAGAAGGTAGGGCAGTCCAATAGAGCTGGTTGCTATTTAAGCATCACTTCCTCCATGCTCAGGATCAGTGCATCCCCATGAGTAATCAAGTAAATGAGGCAGGAGCCCTGCATGGATGACCAAGGAGCTTCTAGAAAAAATCAAAGGGGAGAGAAAGTTCTATGAAATATGGAAAAAGGGTCAGGGTCAGGCCACTTGGGAGATATGCAGGAATGCTGCCAGAGCATGCAGGGAAGCAACTAGAAAGGCTAAGGTCCACCTAGAACTAAATCTGGTGAGGGATATCAAGGATAACAAGAAGGGCTTCTTCAAGTATATCAGCAGCAAATGGAAGACCAGGGGAAATGTGGGGCTGCTGATGAATGAAGTGGGTGCCCTGGTGACAGAGGATACAGAGAAAGTGGAGTTACTGAATGCCTTCTTTGCTTCAGTCTTCATTGCCAAGGCTGGCCCTCAGGCTTCCCAGTCCTTGGAGGCAAGCAAGCAAGCCTGGAGAAAAGATGACTTTCCCTTGGTTGAGGTGGACCAGGTCAAGGATTTTTTAAGTGAGCTGGACACCCACAAATCCATGGGCCCCGATGGAATGCACCCGCGAGTGCTGAGGGAGCTGACAGATGTCATTGCTGAGCAACTCTCCATCATGTATGAAAGATCCTGGAGAACAGCAGAAGTACCTGAGGACTGGAGGACAGCCAATGTCAGTCCAGCCTTCAAAAAGGGCAAGAAGGACGATCCAAGGAACTACAAGCTGGTTAGTCTCACCTCCATCCTCAGAAAGGTGATGGAACAGCTCATTCTGGTTGTCATCTCCAAGCAAGTGGAGGAAAAGAAGGTTATCAGGAGTACCCAACATGGATTCACCAATGGGAAATCATGCCTGACCAATCTGGTAGCCTTCCATGATGGCATGACTGGCTGGGTAGATGAGGGGAGAGCAGTGGATGTTGGCTACCTTGACTTCAGCAAGGTTTTGACACTGTTTCTCATAACATCCTCATAGGGAAGCTCAGGAATTGAACGCTGGATGAGTGGACAGTGAGGTGGATTGGGAACTAGCTGAATGGCAGAGCTCAGAGGGTTTTGATCAGTGGGGCAGAATCTAGTTGGAGGCCTGTAGCTAGTGGGGTTCCCTAGGGCCCAATACTCATCCCAGTCTTGTTCAGCTTATTCATCAGTAACCTGGATGAGGGGACAGAGTGTACCCTCAGCAAGTTTGCTGATGACACAAAACTAGGAGGAGTGGCTGATACACCGGAAGGCTGTGCTGACATTCCATGGGACCCGGACAGGCTGGAGAGTTGGGCGGAGAGGAACCTGATGAAGTTCAACAAGGGCAATTGTCAAATGCTGCACCTGGGGAAGTTTAAGCCCATGCACCAGTACAGGCTGGGGGCCGAACTACTGGAAAGCAGCTCTGCCGAGAGGGACCTGGGAGTCCAGGTGGATGACAAGCTGACCATGAGCCAGCAGTGTGCCCTTGTTGCCAAGAAGGCCAATGGTATCCTGGGGTCCATTAAGAGGAGTGTGGCCAGCAGGTCAACGGAAGTCATCCTCCCCCTCTACTCTGCCCTGGTGAGACCCCACCTGGAGTACTGTGTCCAGTTCTGGGCTCCCCAGTTCAAGAAAGATGAGGAACTCCTAGAGAGAGTCCAGAAGAGGGCTACAAAGAGGATTAGGGGACTGGAGCATCTACCCTATGAGGAAAGGCTGAGGGAGCTGGGCTTGTTTAGCCTGAAGAAGAGAAGACTGAGAGGGGATGTCATCAACACGTACAAATATCTTAAGGATGGAAGTCAAGAGGACGGAGCCAGACTCTTTGCAGTGGTGCTCAGCGACAGGACTAGGGGCAATGGGTGCAAACTGAAACATAAGAGGTTTCAGTTGAATATGTGGAAGAACTTCTTTACTCTGAGGGTGACAGAGCACTGGCCCAGGCTGCCCAGGGGGGCTGTGGAGTCTCCTTCTCTGGAGATATTCAAAACCCACCTGGACGAAGTCCTGTGTAACATGCTCTAGGAGAGCCTGCTTTAGCAGAGGGGTTGGACTAGATGATCTTCCGAGGTCCCTTTCAACCTCTGCCTGTGATTCTGTGAATCTAAAGCATTAGGACTTCTCACGTGAAGCTGATTTCACTGTGAAAAGCTTAACGAAGATTTACAAAATACTATGCTGATGAGTTGATAAATTAGAAAAGGCAATGATGTATAAAAAATATAGTGCACAATAGAAAATATAGGGGGTCTACTTGAGTAGAAAAGATTTACTCATGATGAAAAAAAGAATGAGACCTCCATTCTCAACTACATGAGATCGGCCCACTATGGCTTATAGAGAGTTAATTATATTAATGCACTTACAAAATGTGGCTTCTTTGTGTGCATGTAAACTAATTTGTTTATGGCATGTAAATTTTAATTTGGGATGATAAACTACAGTTGTTTATGGAATTTTGGAGTCCTTTGTTTTCTGTTAATGCTTAATTTAAGCACATCAATAAAATGGAGACTTGTGTTTATGATTTTGTACATTAGTTTTTGAAAGAAGCATATGTGATCAGCATACTTATACCAAGCAAGATTGATACAGGAAAAAAAATGCTTTTCAAATTCACTAGCATTCAAAGGCAGAAAATTACTTTATCCTGTAATATTTTAGACATTAAGGGAGAATGGTTGACATGATGAATAGTATGCATGCAAGCATTGCACCCTGTACTTTGTAACTGTTGTAAACAGTCTATTAATCTCTTTCATTAAATGCGGGGGTATCAGAAATTTAAAACTGGGATGCCACAGGCTTATCACTTATCTGGTGTCTAAGGTTATTTCTAGTGCTGTGGTGGGTTGACCCTGGCCAGCAGCTAAGCCCCAACCCAGCTGCTTGCTCATGCCCCCCTGCCCCAACATGATGGGGAAGAGAATTGCAAAAGCAAAAGCAAGAATACCTGTGGGTCAGGACAATTTAATAAGTGAAGCAAAGCAGCATGTGCAACCAAAGCAAAATAAGGAGTTCATTCGCTACCTCCCATCTGCAGGCAGATGTTTAGCCGTTTCCAGGAAAGCAGGGCTTCATCATGCATATCAGTTACTTAGAAAGACAAACACCATAACCATAAACTTTCCCCCTTTGTCCTCCTCTCCTTGAAATTTATTGCTGATCATGACATCATATGGTATGTAATATACTCTTGTCCTGTTTGTGTCTCCTCCTAACTTCTTGCACAACTCCAAACCACCTTCTGGGATGGGTAGAGTAGGGAAAAAGAGACCTTGAAGCAATGCTAACACTTTTCAGAAATTACTAAAACACTGGTGTATTATCAACACTGTTTTAGTCACAAATCCAAACCACAGTACCATACAGGTTGCTATGAAGGAAATTAACTCCATCCTGGCCAGAACCCGTACGATTTCCACCCCTTATTCCATACAATTTATGTCACACTCAGGTGATACACTACCCTGTATGTCCTCATTAACCACCATCCTCCTATTACTATCCTTTGACATAAACTAAGGGATTAATATCTATGCATATATGCTACACTTGTAATTGTATATCACAACCCACAACCACGTATCACAGACAAGCGTAGAACATGTATGGATATGGGGCTTCATACATGCTTGTTTAACAGCAGTTCCATATTCCAATTTATGCAGAATAATTCCACCTTCAATTTATATAGTCTAGGTTTGTAAGGACCTTCATTTAAGCCATCTTTATCTTATTATAGAATCATAAAATCATTTAGATTGGAAAAGGCCTTTAAGATCATGAACTCCAACTGTTAACCTAACCCTGCCATCCCACCACTAAACCATGTCCCTAAGCACATCTACCATCTTCTACATACCTCCAGGGATGGGGAGTCGACCACTTCCCTGGGCAGCCCATTCCAATGCTTAACAACCCTTTTGGTGAAAATATTTTTTCTAATGTCCAACCCAAACCTCCCCTGCTGCAACTTGAGGCCATTTCCTTTTGTCCTATCACTTGTGACTTGGGAGAAGAGACCAACACCCACCTCACTACACCCTCCTATCAGGTAGTAGTTGTAGAGGGTGATAAGGTCTGCCCCTGAGCCTCCTTTTCTCCAGGCTAAACAACCCCAGTTCCCTCAGCTGCTCGTCATAAGACTGGTGCTCCAGACCTTTCTCCAGCTTGGTTGCTCTCCTCTGGACATGTTCCAGCAATGTGACGTCTGTCTTGTACTGAGGGGCCCAAAACAGAACACAGTATCCAAGGTGCAGCCTCACCAGTGCCAAGTACAGGGGCACAATCACTTCCAGAGCCTTGCTGGCCACACAAATGTGCAAATCTTCTTATGGAATACAGTAGCTTGATCATGGGCAATAGATTAAGCCAGAAAGGGACAACTGCTGGTGTGTTGTGATTGAACTTCTTGTATGTTACAAAAGACATTAAAGTTTTATTCAACTTCAGTGAAATTCTAGTGGTGAATTTGTTTGAAACAATGGGAGGGAAGACTGGTAATTTATAACATCCTGTGAAGCCAAAGATGGATTTGGTGCATTTAAATCTGGCTAGGACTTGATTTTGGACTTCCGATGTTCAGTGTGAAATGGAAATAATCTGGCTTGTAAAACCTGTGTAACATGCAACATTTTGAGATGAGACAGTTAAACCATTATATCTATTATTTATTGATATAGTTGCAACTGTTGCTGGAATAAATGCCAGGTGTCTCAGACAATTGGAATAGATTAGGATAAATGAAGAGAGCTTTTCATGTCTTTTTGAGGGGGAGGAGTAAGCAAAATTTTCACTAGTTATCTGTTCAAAGCCTAGTTATGATCATGAAAGCAGAATACAGAAAACTGAGATGGTAAAGCATAGCTAAAAGAAATGGAAAGGTTGAGTATTCATCTAGAAATTATATTTTCATAAGAAATACAACCTATTTTCATAAGAATAACAGCCTTTTAAAAAAGTATGAATGGAAAAATAAACTAATAGGGATGTATTTCCAAAAAGACTTAGATTCTGGTCTTTAAATAAATAATGGTAAATACCCAGTGCTATCCTTTGTATGAGACAGAAATAGAGATCTTTTTCAAACACGTGGGTTACACTATCAGCATTTATATCCCCTGACTAAACATGAGAGAATTGAGGAGGTTTTTGCTATTGTTGCTTCCATGCTTTTTTGGAGAACGTATAATAAAAACCCAAAATACTTTGGTATAGTTCAATGCTGTATCTTCTTCTTCCTCTGCAATTTGACATGTTTGACTTCCAACAGAACAATCACAGAAGAGAGATGTATGTTGTCACATTTTATTCTTGCCAGAAAACTGCTGACAGTACTCCAATTGCCTGGTACTGTCACATACCTTGAAATCTGTGGCAGGCTTACTGAAAAGTGAGATGTGGAGTTATTCGCATATCTATAGGCCACACTATTCTATCACCACTGGTCTGTCACGTATGAATTTTTGAGCTATTTGTTTAAAAATAATTACTATGGATTTTTTTCCCCCTATTTCAGATCTAGACATTCCAGATACTGGTAGGCTATGTGTTTTCATATTTTAATCTATAAGTATGGTTGCTATATTCTTCAAGTTACTGTCAAATACTGTAAGCTCAGCTCACAGGCTGTTTGATTAACTTTGCTAATCACTTCTCTGGAACAATGACTTTGAGGTGAGCCTATATAATTTTCGTCTATGTTATTTACTACTTTTGTCCAAAGATATTTCCAGAATCCTAATCCTATATGTTAGAAAACAAGTCTCACAGATAATCCTCAGGAGATTCCTAGAAGATTCCTATTGATAAATGCTAGAATTGTAGTTAAAACCAAAAATATTACTGCATAATTTTGCAATGCTTCCATTGTCTTCTGATTACTTGAAACATTTCTTATTTCTCTGCTTGTTTGCTTTGAGCTTTTTGGTTTTTATTTTCTTGTGCACTCAAGAGCCAGAGAGTCTTAGACTACTCACATGGTAGAGGGGCTTTACATAAGGATAGAAGCTGTCATGTGTAGAAACCCTATTATCATTACAGGTAAAAACAGTGGTAGTACATAAAAGGGGCTCAGAAGTGGGACTTTGATAACTCTGCAACACTTTCAAATATCTTCTTAAGCCTTCCTTCAACTATTTGAGAGTTTCTCCAGCTAAAGAAAAATCCTTCCTTTAAACTGTTTCTTGTTTGTTTACCATATTGTCCCTAAATAAGCCTTAATTAGCTTAGGTTCTTTCCAGCTTACTTTAGGCATCTAACCAAAGTGGATTATTTGAGAACATATTTAACTAAAGCTCCCTTTACTCTCAGTAGAGACAGGCACCTGAATCATCCTTTCTTTATCAGTTGTAAAGGAAATGGAGAGTAACTCCTGAGTTAGAGAAATCCATTTGCTGACTGAGATATGAGGGATTAATTTGGGCCCTAGATTGCCAATGGTTTAAGTGGAGGTCTGGGCGGGTACCATTATATTTGTCTTAGCGAACAAAGAAGTCTGATAGGAGCAGATATGTGGAATAAAATGATTCAGTATGCCTCAATTCACTGAGAGGATTTTCTTTTGGAGTCTTACTTGGTCCCCTACTCAGACACCTGTTAGCTGTTGAAGTACTTCTGGAGACCATCTTCCAGGTTACCTTGTGCTGAAGGGAATCAAATTTGTACGTTCAGAGTGAACTACATTACTGACTGCTGCAGTGCAAATACAGACAGACTGAAGCTCCCTTTATTGTGATTTATCTCAGTTCTAGGACTGTACTTTACATTGTGTCTGTTGAAAACAATTTCACAGCAGTTGCCTGTCTTAGGCACATGCGCAGAGAGTTAACTGGAGGACAGAGATGATGTGTCCACATCACATTATTCTGGATGATTTTTTTTATTATTTAAATTTTACTTCCATCAGGAAGAAAATTGCTTTGAATATATCTGTACGCTGTAAGGCACTAAAATGCAAGGCCAACTTCCAGCAAAAAGAAAAAACAAAAAAACCATCCCTAAAAAAAAAACCAACTGAAAATGCCCCAAACCAACCAAAAAAAAAAAAAAAACGCACCACCAAAAAAACCCCTAACATCCTGCACACTAAATTTTTCATGTAGATGTATCCAGAGAAGACTCTACGGTGCAAACCTAAGTGCAGGAAGTAGAGATCAACAAGAGATCCACTTCAAAAGTTTAAGAGTGATTAAAGTTTAAAGAGTAAGGTATACAGCTTTAAATGAGCAAGAAAGCCTGTCAGAAGGATTCCAGGGCTGCTTTTTAGAAACATAGAGCAAACAGAAGAAAAGTGTAAGAAAAAAGGCTGAAGCTGAAAGAGCGACTTGAGATGGAAATTAATCAGACCTTTTGTGCTTGAAACATGTTGTAGTACGAAACATCAGCAAGCTTTGAGTTTAGAATTGGGCCAGTGCTTCTCCACAGCTGTAATTTTTTTGATCGCAGGAAGGCACACTGACAAGCTTATACTACAGATGCTTTATAAAGCATGGCTCAGATAAACAAAACAGAATAATTGTCCTCCTTCAAATAATCTGTATCATATCAAGGCAAGCTTTTTGGGTCTTAAGTTTATTGTACAAGTACAGGTCCATGTCATCAGTACATTTTTTGAGCTGTTTGAAAAACCAAACTGACAGGAAAATATTTTGAGTTGGAGCTGGCAGCTTGCTGTAGCTGCTAGTAGTTAAGCTTTGTTGCCTGGGCCACCTTCTTATTTGACTTCGCAAATTTTCATTTGAACACCAAATGTTAAAAAGCATATGGACTACCATAGTACTCCCATATGCTGGCTGATAGCTGGCAGTTATCTGTGCAAGATTTAGAGAATGATGAGATTACAGAATGTTTTAAACTGTACATCTAGTTTAATAGGTGTCCCTGAAACTTTAAAGGGATAAGTGGATAGTGGATTTGCTGCCTTTAATGCTTCCAGCCCTTAGGCTTTTAACTTAAAAATGGGGTTTTCATATACAATTCAGGCCTTAACAGAGAATTCTTAGTACTATGGAAAAATTTGTATTATCGTTAATTGAACATTATTGTAACATTCAGCTTTATTTGTTTGAATAGTGCCTCTTTATTATTATAAATCTCACTTTTTGTGTTGTAATACAGAGGTTTTTGGAGAAGCTACAAATCAATTTAAGCAGCTTAAATCTAGGAAATTACAGGTCTGTAGTAATTTTGTGAAAAACTGGTCTAATCAACTAGTTTTATAAATTTACTATGCATTTTTCACAATGTGTGCTTTCCATGATATGCTAAGAAAATTGTACTGGAATAGAATATATGTTGACAACACTAAACTAAGAATAAAATATAATTTTGTCTCAAGAAGCTTCTACTTTTCTTGAAATTGAGTTTGCAGGCATCTTCTTCTAGACCCAACAGGTCTCTATTTGTTTCATTTAAATCCAGCATTTTTTTTCTATTATTTCTTTGGTTAACTGAATGCACTTCAGTCCTGTTAAGAGCCTGAAAATTTTCAAATTCTTGTCCATTTAAAGTTTGGTGTTTTTTTCAGAGAACACTGGCTTCTGAAGCTAAAAAGATATCTTACAATTGAAGAAAGAAGACTGAGAGGACTCCATGGAGTGATGTCCTGGTTTCGGCTGGGACACAGTTAATTTTCTTCCAAGAAGCTGGCCTAGTGCTGTGGTTTGGATTTAATACTAGAAGAATGCTGATAACACACTGGTGTTTTAATTGTTACTTGGTATTGTTTAGACTGGTCAAGGACCTCTCAGCTCTGCCAGGTGCACAAGAAGCTGGGAGGGGGCACAGGCAGGACAGCTGACCCAAGCTGACCAAAGGGGTATTCCACAACATATGATGTCATGCTCAGTATATAAGCTGGGGGAAGAAGAAGGAAGGGGGGAGTGTTCAGAGTGATGGTGTTTCTCTTCCCAAGTCACCGCTACACGTGATGGAGCCCTGCTTTCCTGGAGATGGCTGAACACCTGCCTGCCAGTGGGAAGCAGGGAATGAATTCCTTGCTTTGCTTGCATGTGCGGCTTTTGGTCTCCCTATTAAACTGTCTTTATGTCAACCCATGAGCTCTCTCACTTTTACTCTTCTGATTGTCTCCCCCATCCTACTGTTGGAGAAGTGAGCGAGTGGCTGTGTGGTGCTTAGTTACCACTTGTCATGGTTTAACCCCAGCTGGGAACAGTTTCACTTGCTTCAAGCACAAACATCAGTGGCAGTCTCTCATCCATCATGCACAAAGCAGCAGTAAGTTGCTTGGTGAAGCATGTTGACCACAAAGAAAAAACAGTTTTTGAAAAAGAAGTGAACCCGAAGGTTCATCAAGCCCATGGCCAGAGAAGATCAACTGTATGATTATCTTTATGTTAGATATTTCTGTGTTAGCTCCAGAAGAGGTGCTTTAAACACAATGCAGTGCCATGCAAGCTTGCTAGCTTGGCTCTCAGAAAAAAAATCCTGCAGCAATAGCCCAAAACCTTAGCTGTGGTTATGAATATTTTGGCCTGAGCTGATTTTCCATTTAGCACTCGGCTCATAACACGATAAATTCACATCTGCCTGCACAGATTAAGCATTGTATTTTGTCTGACATGGACATGCAAGAGACAAATATCAGTATTGACAAAGAAAATATTATCAATAACATTTTAATTTTATGTTAATACAATCATGTATTGTGCCTCATTTAAGAGGCACTTTGGATGTCTCTAAGATTTGTTATACAAATAGGATATTTGCTTATATTTTGAGTAAATGGGAATATTATTTGAGTAATTATTATATGCCTCAGTATTCTACTATTTCCACTCAAGGACAAGCTTCAAAGCCAAAATCATAGATGTATCACAAAATATCCATAAAACCAGCACACTTATATTCTGTCTTCATTTGCATTCTTCGCTTTTATTCTGTGTTTTAGGAAATATGTATAAACAAAAGCTGTAAGTACCCTGAAAATTACAGATTGTAAAGCAGGCAACTAATTGGTCAAAACCCAAAATGCACTTCAAAGAACAGGATATTTCCAACTTGCCCAAGATACTAGGGAGAGGTGGACCTCTTTAAGTCAGAAAGCCAAACTGGATAAGATATTTATCTTTTATACCAAACTAACTTTTATTTACAAAAAAACCCCCCCAAATACAAACAAACCAAACACAGAACCTCAACAAAAGCAAACCAAAACCATTTACTAGCAAAAAAGAATTTACCAATGAGTTTTTGAAGTCATAAAAAAAGCTGAATCTCCTTTCACCAGAATACTAGACAATGGTTAAAAACCTGTGCTACAGAAAATGTTTCTGATTACTATGGGATTTGTTTTCTCTTCATATGATAGGTCTTACTGTTTGAAAACATTGACAATTATAATATTCTTTTGAGACTTGACTTCCTAAATATTGTATTTAAATACAGAATCTGTACTGTATGACTTCAGAACTTCAGTGATATGCAACTGCTAACATCAACTGCTCACAGGAGCATCAGCTGAAGTAATTTGATCATCTCTATTGTTACTGATGACAGTGTAAGCTCAGATTCACTACTGGTGCTGGGAATTAAATATGGTTGGTCTTTCCAACTGTAGATCAGTCTGATAGATACAGGAGTTAAAGCTCTACAGAAAGAAATACTAAAATCAGATTGTCAAGTCACAGCCAAGGATACTGGAATTCAAAAAATTGTATATATTTTAAATGTTAGCATGATCCCCAGCATAGTTTTGGGCCAGGAAAACTGGCATTCTTCCAGGCAGACTGTGGAAGCCAGGCATGGGGCAGGCATTCTTTCATATCAATAGTTTTCATGTGGACGCTGTCATGGATGCTAAAGTATTTCAACACCATATCCACAGTCAGCCTGTGCCAACTAATTTGGAGCTATAGAACAGGCCCTGGAAGTGTTAAATTTAATAACCTAGATGTGTTCAGAGCATTCCTGTGAGAACAGCTAGCTATGGAGCAGCAGGTGAGACAGTGAAAAAACAATATACTGTGAGTTCCTCTCTCCCCTCATGTCCATCGCTGCCCCTACATTGAGTTTTCTCTGTTCTTTGTTGATAAAAGAAGCTCCATGTTACCTTTGTGCCAATGCTTAGACGCCTGTGGCAGAAAACTTTAAAATAACATAGTAGAAATAGAGTAGAACAGATTAGTCTTATATTGCTTAATGTGTAGTTATGATCTTGATTACTTTATTTTCTCAAAATAAGTGGTGTCATAATGGTGCATGTAGTAGCAAGCATTACTGATGTTATACCTGCTGATAACCCTCATAATCAGGGAATAAACTGATTCTAGCCCACTTGTATATTTTCAGTTCATACAATCTATCTTCTGGACTATTAAAAAAATATTGATTGATTTTGATCAGCATAAGGTATATGTTTCAAGTTTGACAGATTCTACTACAAGGAAATTGTATTAAATGTCACATGAGGAGTTATTGCTTTTTATCTAATGGGTCTGCTTGCATTATGCCTTGCAGGAATGTTTTGGATCACTGAGAAACACTAGATAGGAGTTATTGCCATGGATGGCACATTTCCTATGAAACTAACCTGAGACCTAACTGAAGAGTTCTTGAGCCTCAATCTGTAAGGTCTCTGCAGTTTGAGAACGTCTGTAACACTGGGGGGGGGGGGGGAGGGGGAGGGGAAGGGCGAATAGTTGTTCTTTGCGGGGATGCTTGATAGGAAAATAAAATTAATGGACTTCAGATATCAAAACAGGAGCTATTAAAGTAAATGTAACACTGTATGATGTTTTACATGGCAATATGACTAGACTGATAGCACAAATGAGACTTCTGACTAACTAGAAGAATATAAAGTGGACTTTTAATGACACTTTAGTGTGCTCATTTAGTACATGCAACATCCTGAAAGACAAGTAGGTGGCCAGTGTAACACCATTATTTAAATAAAAGTCTAAGGACAGGCTAAATTACAGTTTTGTTAGTTTAGCTTCAGTATGGGAGATGTAATAGATATTATTTTAAAGATTCAATGGGTGGGCATTTTGAAAACTATGTTTTGATAAAACAAAGCTAAGATTTTTGTAACTGAGAGATTATATCTCACCAATGCACACGGCTATCAAGACAGAAAGAGGGAAAAATGCACTTCATAAACTGGTGAGTATTATAAAGAGGCATTTGGCAATATTTCCATGGCCAAAGCTTTAACCTGTAAAATGCACAATTCTTGATATGCAGAATGTAAAGGAAATTTAATAATGCTTTGAATAGGGGCTCCTCTGCTGAGATATAAGGATAAGAAATAGTAGTTAGGAATGGATGCACTTTAGACCTGAAATAAGTTACCAGACACACAGACTGTACTTTAAAAAAAAATAAACAAAATCCCTAAAGCACAACATTAAAAATTAAAATGATGATAAATTCCTGATTGTGCAACAAATATTAAATGTGACCAAATTACAAGCCTTTATTAGTTTTAAGTATGTATGGTAAATTTAGTATCACTTTTTTCTTGAATCTAACTAACAGAAAATGTGATCCAGTGCATGGAAATATATAGCTCCTACAGGAAAAGAAAATCACATTGAAGAAACATGTTAATGGACTGTAAATATTGTTAAAGTATTTATAGCTGATACTCAGATAAGAACTGCACTCTTTGTGAAGCAAAATAGGTATCCTAAGCTACATAGCTTTTGAGGCCAAGCAGCTTGTTATCTTATGATCAACCTTTCAACAAATCAAACGCAAGAATATTCCAAAGTTGTTTTTACACAGACGTGGCTGGTGTGACACATACGTATCTATAAAATTGTTCAAAAAAACCTGACTACTGTTACATTTAAGTCAGAGAACATCTGAGAATTTGAGGTAATCAAATACCTGGGAACATATGTATTATTACTTATTAATTCAAATTCATCACAAAGCCAAGAGGTGCTAGGAAAGAAGAAAACTGATAGTTGTATTCAGAACTACTTTGAAAAATATTTCACTTTATGAACTTGTGCTTCAGCTGATGGAGTCCTTAGCTTTTCGCTATAGCATCAAACAGATTCTTCAGCATGCCAGAGAGGAAACCAAAATTCTAGATTATAATTCCTTCAGTAAAATAAGAACAGCTAAGTAATTTCCACCTTTCAAGTAATGTGGAGTGATTATATGTATTTTTTGTCATTGTTTGCCAATAATGAATACAGCAGCCAAACTTGATCAGTTCAGTGTTCTAGTCTGTATTCTTACCAGAAGAAGCTAAACAAGAAGATTTTAATTTGAAATGGATTGCAGTAGATTAAAGTGGTTTATTAATTTATGAGACACATAATAAACTGACAGTCAGTGACCTTATATACTGCAGAGCAGTATCAGCAGTACAACAAATAAACCTTAGTACTAGACACAAAATCCTAATTTATATGACAAGAAAAAACTGAACACCCCTTTATAACTAGTCACCAGAAGTGCCCATCCTACTCCCCCTCCAAGTTACATGCACACGTCCCTCAAAGGCCAAGGGGGTTACATACACAGATGCGCACACACACACGAGTCTGCTCTGCCTGACCTCAGAAGGGATTTCTGGCCACCGTGGGGACCATGCTCTGTTACCTACTGTGTCTCCTTCCCAGTACAAATCTCCATGCTGCTTCTGTACTTTTCAAGCTTGTGCTTTCTTACTTTTAAAAATCCCTTTTTAATTCCCTGGTTACTCCTTAATCCAGTTGATGGGCATCATCCTCTTTAACATGATCATTTTGGTTAAAAACCTCCTTAGGCAGTTTTGGGTGTCCCAGCCCCATACACTGGTTACATTGATATTCCTATCTTAACTGCTGCAGTTATCCAAGACCTTTCACCAAAGGTGGGCCATGCAAGCATCCCCACAATAATTTACATACACAAGGAGGCATGTACTAATATGAAATGAAAAATATGATGACAGTTTTTTTTTAATTTTCAGGGCCTAACTTTGATCCCTAAGTCATACAGTGTATTTTCTCCATAATTATTTACTCTGAAGCACTCATAGGCAAGATGTCTGCTGGAACTGGCCTTATCACTACAGAGATCTCAACATTCATTAGTGTCCTGCTTCCACATTTTTCAAGATACCTGGAACATCTTTAAGACTACCCTTGATCTTTCATTTGCTCTTTGTCATTTCATTCTCTTTAGTAAGGTTTCAGACCATTTTAGAAGATAGTTGCTAATGGATCTTCAGATCTTTGGCATTGTGGGCGCTTTTGAAGCTTTATAGCATGATGAAAAGAAAAATCTCTGGGTTTACTAGTGGAATTATTTTATTAACAAAATAGACATAAGAGATGGTTGGAACTATGGGGCAGGCAACCTTTAATTTCTGTTTGATTACATTTTCAGATTAAAACCAGAAAACCAGAAAGCGTTTAGCAGATAAAGACAAATATTGGCAGGCTGAGTGGTATATTTCGTGTAATCATTTTATATGAATAGTATGTCCTGAGAAAATTAATAGTTCAGTATGTATGCAAAACTACTGAAAATACTTATGTATTCTACTGACTTCTGCTTGTCCAAATCATATTTTCATGATTATGGCCTAAGCCTGCACAGGGAAGAAATATCAGGGAGTAGGCAATTTCTTTACCCTATCTCAAATGTTGTGGCTCTAGTCAGAAATTCAACAGCATATTACAAAGTGGGCTCAGACGAAGAAGCTAATTCTTCACCCTATAATAGATATACAAACCATTGCTGCTGAAAAAACCACGGAGGTCAAAATAAGTTGTGATCAGGATATTGGAAAGCCAATATAAACCAAACCAAAAAAAGCAACAGAACATAAACTTTTTTATAAAACTAGTGCTTTATAATAGTTCCTTTTTTAAATATAGTTACATGAAAATAATGGTTATTTATTTATTGCTTTATCATAAGATATCAGTTGTCAAAACATAAATAGATTTTTTAAAATAATTTTTAGAATATTTACTAATCCTGGAGTGTACCAGTATTTCAAGACAAAAGCAGTCTAATCACAAAATCAGTTGTGCAAATTAAGTGTAAATAAATCTTAAATATAGGTCTTCAGTTTAAATGAGCATTGTTCATGTACAGGAGTTTGTACTGGTTTTGACTGGGATAGAGTTAATTTTCTTCATAGTAGTTCATATGGTACTATGTTTTGGATTGGTGATCAAAACAGTGTTTATAACACAAGGATATTTTAGTTATTATTATAGAGCGGGGCTTACACAGCGTCAAGGCCTTCTCTGCTTCTTACCCTGCCCCACCACCAAGTAGGCCGGGAGTGCACAAGAAGTTGGGAGGGGACACAGCCAGGATAGCTGACCCCGATTGACCAATGGGATATCCCAGACCGTACAACATTACACTCAGCAATAAAATCTTGGGGAAGAAGGAGGAAGGGAGGGACGTTTGGAGTGATGGCCTTTGTCTTCCCAAGTAACCATTACATGTGATGGAGCCCTGTTTTCCTGGAGATGGCTGAACACCTGCCTGCTAGCGGGAAGTAAGGAATGAATTCCTTGTTTTACTTTGGGTTTGTGTACAGCTTTTGCTTTACCTATTAAACTGCCTTTGTCTCAACTCATGAGTTTTCTGACTTCTACCTTTCTGATTCTCTCCTCCATCCTGCTGGGGAGGCAGTGAGCAAGCAGCTGTGGGTTTAGGGCTTTAGCTGCTGGATGGGCTTAAACCACAACAGAGTTGAAATATAATATAATATAAACTTTTAAAAAAATATGAAAGAAATTATAATAATTTTTCATTTTCTGTGAATTTTTTTTTCCTCAATCAGCTAGCTTTACATTTACAGAAAAAGAAAAAAAAAAAAAAGCCTGATAAAGTAATACAAATATTGGAAATATTTAAACAAGTTTTTATCTGAAGACTTAACATATAATGGTAGTATGGCTGTGATAGTTTTCCAAGGAGCAGCTGAAGTGGAAGAATTCAACAATATCGCTTTGAACAGTCTGTTATACTTCTCAATGATCCTGTAATAATTTCGATAATTATGTTCTTCTTGTGGTAGCTTCTTTTTATGGGCTGCAACTCTGTCTGGTTAAAAAATAAAAATCAGGCAACTTCATTACAATTTTAAAATTTGTTCTTCATTTAGAAAAGCTATTAAATTATGTTTGATTAGCTGTCATAGAAGTGTGGACTAAGTATATGGTACACTGTTTTCTAAAGACACATTGTGTTATATTTTATGTAATTAGGGACTCCTGGTGAACTATTGTTCACTTTTGCTAAAACTAAGAGGAAGTGGGAACTTTCATTTTATTTACATTTAGCTGCGTGTGCGTGCATGAGTTTGTGAGAGAGTTATGTTACATATACAAATTTGTTTATCTGCAATTTTATTTGTTACAGAATATTTTATTAGAGAATAAGATGTTGAGAACTTTTAGACCATAATTAAAATCCCACTTTTGAGGAACCAGCAGCTAAAGATTTTCATGTTCTTACAGTATTCCCACTAATAGTTGAATACTCTTGTGGTCTCCCACTGCCATTGAAGGACAAGGACAGTATTTACACTGTCAGAGTAACTTTGGTAAGAATTCACACCTGATGCCAAACTTCCTGATTCTGTGATTCATCCCCATGTCTAGTGCTCTCAAGGTATTACTTCTCTCATCTCACATTAGATGGATGTAATGTAGGTTTCTAATCCTCTACTCCTAATCTTGTTTTCTAGTGTCCTTTTTTAATCATTGGAAAAGGTTTCTCCAGACAGTAAATCATGCAAACCTGTTTCAGAAGTGACTCTCCTCATTCCCACCAAGTATGATATTCTCATCTGTTGTTTGCAGAGGATGTTATTTCCTTTGATATGAGAATGTCATGATTAGGAACACATCTCTACCTGGGTTACTGGGAGACCATCTCAGGCTTGATATGTCTAGGCTCTACATTATAGTGAAGATACTTGGATTTCTTCTCCTGGTTGTTCTTCTCAGGTATTCCTCCATCAAAACCAAGTAGTACCACTCTTCAGCAAGTTCAGTGTATGTCTTAGAGGCTAAGTAGAAATACAGTATTAGCCACAGTTAGTGTCCTATGAGGAGTGGCTAAGGACTTTGGGCTTGTCTAGTTTGGAAAAAAGGAGGCTGAAGGGTGACCTCATTGCTCTCTACAGATTCCCAAGGAGGGAAAGTGGAGAGGGACGTGCTAACCTATTTTTCCAGGTATCCAGTGACAGGATGCGTGGGGACAGTTCAAAGCTGTGCCAGAGGAGGTTTAAGCTGGACATTAGGAAGCATTTCTTTACCAAAAGAGTGGTCAAGCACTAGAACAGGCTTCCTAGAGAGGTGGTCAATGCCCCAAGCCTGTCAGTGTTTAGAAGGCTTTTGGGCAATGCCCTTAATAACATGCTTTGACTTTTGTTCAGTCCTGAATTGGTCAGGTGGTTGGACAGGATGATCGCTGTAGGTCCCTTTCAACTGAAATTTTCTATTCTATTCTGTGTACATGTATGTCTGTATATTCCTACATTGATCTATCTAGAATAAGTATATGCGAAGCTTTTGATTAAGAGGTGAATTTAAAAAAAAATAAAAATCCTGATGATGTGTGGAATCAGTAATGTGTGAAAGAAGATTTTTTAAATAAATTTAATTTTGCAAGATTAGTTAAATGAGAATGTCTACCAGTAATGCTTCCCCCAGTAAAGGGCACTAGGAGTGCTCCTTTGATATTGAAAACAATGGTGGAAGCTGCTGGTATAAATGAGTTTCAAAGGGTATAAGTAGAGCCAAAATTTCATTCTAGTCTGAAAGCTGGAATAGTTCTGAGACACAATTTAAGAATTGGTATTCATAAAAAACATCCAGTTCTGATTCTGCTCTGATCCTTGTTGGTTTTACAAGCGTGCTCTCCTGCCTTTGCATAGTTACCATGGTATGTACTCACATAAATGAGAAGACAGCCAAGCCCTTCCTTTGAATCTACAGTCTTTTCACTCCTAGCTATTTGATTTTCATTTTCCTACATCTCTCTCGTTCCTCAGGTCTTTTTCTTGTACCTTGAATTCTCTTCCTGATCATTAAAAAGATTAAATTGAAATTAAACTATTCCTAATTAATGTCAGTTACTTTAGTTACATTAATTTCAATGATAATAAAATTATAATCAAAATTTGTTGCCAAATATTAAATTTTGTGTTTTCTTACCAGACTTACTGTCTTGTTTCAAATTAACTTTGTTATTAGGTTATTAATCAAAACACTTCTAACAAACAGCACAACAAATGTGGTGAGTGTATATTTCAGGTTAATTCAGCAAGTTCTACATTGTAACATATCAAAAATGTAATGTACTTGTGTATATACTTGTACATACTTGTACTTAATGTACATATGTATCTTGAGCCCGAATTTTTCTTGTTTGCCTTTCTGAAGCAGCAGGTTAAAGTCCATGCTATACCTATTAAAAGAAGCTGAAGTAAAATATGAAAAAGTTAAGGTAACATGTGTGACAGAAATCCCAGATTATTTGGAAATAATTGATGTATATTACTGATTAAATTTGTACTGGATATGTTTTAAAGCAATATCTGGACTCTAAAACAATGAAAAATCTCAGGGAAAGAGAAAAAAAAAGCAAGTTTGTCACCAGTACTGTTTCATCCAATGGGAATAAACAATATGCAGATTCCTTGAAAAGACTTTTTATTTAACTTTTCTCAGTGCCAGGTATTTACATTGTAGAATCCCTGTGAGTAAAAACTAAATATAAACCTCAATGGTGAATGACTACAATTCAAACTCTTTCTTATAATTACTGCTTTTCTAGGCTTGTTTACACATGTCAAATATGTATCTGCAATCAGTTGCAAAATAGAAAAAGATAAGCTTTCTGAAAGGGAAAGTCCATCTTCTAAATTCTTATTCAGCATTTACCATTTGAGAAACATTACAGAAAAAGCCAAGAAGTATATATGTAAGAAAACTATTTTTTATACTCTTCCACAAACTCCCTCTTGCCATATCTGGAAAGCAGCTCTGCTGAGAGGGACCTGGGAGTCCTGGTGGACGACAAGCTCACCATGAGCCAGCAATGTGCCCTTGTTGCCAAGAAGGCCAATGGTATCCTGGGTTGTATTAAGAGGAGTGTAGCCAGCAGGTTGAGGGAGGTTATCCTCCCCCTCTACTCTGCCCTGGTGAGACCCCACCTGGAGTACTGTGTCCAGTTCTGGGCTCCCCAGTTCAAGAAGGATGAGGAACTCCTAGAAAGACTCCAGAGGAGAGCAACTAGGATGATTAAGGGACTGGAGCATCTCCCCTACAAGGAAAGGCTGAGAGAGTTGGGCTTGTTCAGCCTGAAGAAGAGAAGGCTGAGAGGGGGCCTCATCAACACGTACAAATATCTTAAGGGCGGAAGTCACGAGGACGGAACCAGTCTGTTTGCAGTGGTGTCCAGCGACAGGACTAGGGGCAATGGGTACAAACTGAGACATAAGAGGTTTCACTTGAATAGGAGGAAAAACTTCTTTACTCTAAGGGTGACAGAGCACTGGCCCAGGGAGGTTGTGGAGTCTCCTTCTCTGGAGATATTCAAAGCCCGCCTGGACGAAGTCCTGTCTAGCATGCTCTAGGAGAGCCTGCTTTAGCAGAGGGGTTGGCCTAGATGATCTCCTGAGGTCCCTTCCAACCCTTGCGATTCTGTGATATAATATATGTCCATATCTATATATGTTGTGTATTTGATTTGCCCAATTCCACCTCATTTATACTCACCAAAGCTTACCAAATCTTGGTCTATTATTTCTAATAGAGTTTCCCAGGTTGCAGGGTGCTCCAGGCTGTGATTCAGCAGCCAGACAGGAGGAAGCCTGGAGCTGATATTCACAGGACTCAGCACCTCTTGTAACACCCTTCACAGGAGCTACCTAAGCAACAGATAAGGAGGTCTAGAAAATGCAAACACCTGAGCTCAGCAATGAGTTCATTGACAGAGAGGAAATACCAAAGACAGGCTTTTTTTTCTGAAATGGTGCCTTGTTCTAAGAATTGACCACTTAATTCTTGACAGTAATTTGTTTTCCCTTTTATTCATGATGTAAGAAAACTTTCAACCCCTTCTGTTGAAATTCTTAACATTTCTTGAAACTTCCTTTTTCATGGATACTAGAAAATGGTCCTGAACTACAGAGAAGGCATGGGGGATGTTTAGGGATGCATGCAGAATTTTTTTTAATTTAATACTCCAGGATACTGTCCTGTGGTAGAATAGCAGTTTATATACAGTTTCAGCTGCAAAAGTAGTTAATTTATTTAAGTTAAACAAATTATAGACCATTCTTACAAGAAAAACTAACTGTATCCCAGATGTTACAGTACATCCCTCTTCTTAGCCTAGATAGCTAATGATTCCTTGCAAAATACAGAACAACTTTAGCAGTAGTTTAACTCTGAACTAGAGACAAGAATTACATCAAAAGGGGGAGGACAAGTGGGTTAATGAAACAAATTGCTTTGCCTTTCTCCTGTCATTGAGACAATACCTTCTGAACAGAAGTTATTATTTTTATTATTTTCTAACAGAAAAATTCTGTCTTGAATATGTCTATATATTTGTGTTCAAAAGAGAACTGCACTGGATATTTAACAATTCCAGGAATCAGCCAGAACAATTTCTGTACTACATAGTGATTTGTACTTCTTATCACTTGTTCTCTGCAGAATAACATGGTTTCCTGAACAACAAAATTAATTTCAAAGTTCCAGGTTGAATACTAATGATGAAACTTGGAAATACACTGCCACAGATTCCTGTGGGGAAAGCTGTGGGGTTTTTTTTGTACCCAGTAAATAAAGGGAATAAAAACAACTGGATGTAAGGCTGTCTATTAAGACTAAATTGTTATACCTTAAGATAAAGGCTCCTTTTTTCCTGAGACTCAATATTGTATTTGAAAAATCATGATCTTTTTCATCCCATAGCCAAGAATATGTTATTCAGTGGCTAGGATATGGTTATGCTTACTTGACTTTATATGCTCCAGTGGTGCAGGATGGATTGCTATCTATTTCCTAATTTTTGAAGAAACTAGTTTTGATTTTATCTCAGCAGCAAAACTCAGCCTCTGTTCTCTTTGAGTTCCATAACCAATTAAGGTACTTTATATGATGAAACAATACAGCTCTAGAAATCTTCAGGCCTAAGAATGTGAATATTACATAGCTATCGTGTTGACAATATTACCTGAATGAAACACAAACATTGATTCTGGATCCATTTTACAATAACTGTATCAATGACAAAAAACATTTACCTAGTCATAAATGGGAAATATAGAACTCATAAACAAGACCACTCATTCTCTACTTAGTTCAGTATCCTATGTGATTTTTTTTTTTTCTTGGGTAAAGCTGGATGTCAAAAGTAAGCTTAAATGGCTGTAAATATTCCTAACCAGTGGTTTAATGTTTTCCAACGTGCTGAGCTACCATCAGATTCTGTCTACTCCTATTTAATGAGCGCTCAGCATGTATGAAAATAAGATTACTTCCTTAAATATCTGAACGGGGATATAAGACCCTAACTCTGACACTTTCTAAAAAAGAAATGTTAACTGTTTTGTTTAACCAAACATGTTAATGAAGAGAAGTGCCTTTCACAGGAAAATTTTAGAAAGACAGTTCTAAAAAGTTTATTGATTGGTATGGAGTAAAACACCTGGTCATTATTCAACACCTGTCTTGCATGCAGAGAAGGAGAATGACAGGCACAGAGCCAACCAAAGAAAAAATTAGTCAGGAGAAATGCACCTCAGGTACATATTTTAGAAACTGTTCATGTGGTGTAAGGGACAAGAGTTTCAATATTAGGGAAATTCTTATTCATTAAATATTGTCAAAAATGCAGGTTCCAGTTTTGCTGCATAATGGGAATAAATGTAAATAAATTGGGATAAGCTTACCTATAACTCACTTGTATGTAAAATAATATGAAAAAACACTTGCAGCAAGCTGGAAGCAATAATACTCTAAGCACATATTTTAGAGTGAGCAAACAGAAACTAAACAAAGTTTATTCACTTTGATTTTCATTTCCATTAGTACTTAAGAAAATGTCTTATGATAACCCTAAACAACTGTTTCCTGACAGCTGGTGGCCTGACTTTAAATTGAACTTAGGCAATTAACGTAGTTTCCATCATCTATTGCATATGCTTACAAAGAAAAACTGGGCCGCTGTAAAGTAAGAATGATTTTACTTAATCAAAATGCAACAATACTCATTTCCCTTTTAGTGTAGCAGCTACAGCTGTGTAAGATGACTGACATTATTTGAGGATATTGTTGACTTACTGAAGATGGAGGAAAACAAGAACTGTCAGCACTATGGTGATTAGAATCAGGTAGATAGATGTATTTTGGAGAGCTTTGAAGAATTATATGTGTACAGAGAGCAAGAAAGATTTGCAACTTTTAACCTTTTTATCTCTATTATGTACCAGTCTAGCTTTCTTTCTCTGTTCTTATTCTATTCCCTACACTGACTTTTCTTCTGTCTTTTAACCTTTCAGTATCTTCTTAAAAAAAAAAATAATAAATTCTTCTCCTGTATCTGCTGACAGACTTGCATCCTTGAAGTTCTTTCCTCTGGTCAAGTGTAGGCACACAACCGATTACATTGCAATGATGGATTTTAATTACCTTCTCTTCTGCAAGCCATGGTCCAAAGGTGACTTACTGATGTGGAAGGTCTTGGGGAGGGCTGCCTTGGAAAACAGAAATGCTGTCCTTTGCCAAATGCTTACTGTTCATGCTGTGAATTCCCTGAACTCATTTGGCTTTCAGGAATGAACTTTATCTCAACAAAACGGAGAAAATTCTGTCACTAAAACTTGGTTGAATTTCAAGCTGTGAGTTCAAAAAATAAGATTTGTTTTTATCTGTGGGAAACTAAGTAAAAAAATAAACCCTGGAAATTGAAATATAACAAAAGTAAACATAATACTTTTCCAGTGAGCTAGGTAAGTAAACGTCTCACTGGTTTTCTCTCTTGAGAATTCATCTGAGACTTCTGAGGAAAGTTTCTTACCAAAATAATATCTTTGTGCTTTGCTGTTATCTTTGATGTGTAAGTCATTCATTTGGAAAGAAAATAACAGAAGATTGAGTTTACAAATGAACAATTAGCAAGCTAAATGTGTGGGATTTCTCCTTCCTATGTAGGATGGGATGGGAACATCCATATTTCACCAGACAAAAGCGGCTGATGAGCAGTTCATTAAATCCTTAGACCCACCATTTAGGATTAGATTAGTCCCACATCTAATCCAGTAAACAGTCCACTGTGCAACACGTCCAGATGACTCAGAAGAAAATATTTACCAAATAAGATGTAATTATGAACGTTCTTTCAAGGAAGGCTTCCTTGCAAATTTTTTCTAATATCCATTCTAAAACTCTGCTGGTGCAACTTGAGAATATTTCCTTTTGTCCTATCACTTGTTACTTGGGAAAAGAGACCAATACCCACCTTGCTGTAGCCTCCTTTCAGGTAGTTATGAGCAGAGATGTTTTATTCCACTAAATCTGCCTGCAGAGTTACTGGACCATCAACAAAATTGTAGAAATATTATTCTGCTACAGTATTTTTTATTAATTTCTTTGTAATAAATACTGTAAAACGCCTATGATAGGAACATTTGAGCAAAAGGGGTTTTTGTCTTTTTATGTTTATTGTATTCATTGGTATTTTCTGAAGATATCAGAATCATTACTGCTTCTTAGTAATTAAAATTCTAGCTTCCACTTACTGCATACACAATGTTTGTTTCATTTAAAATGTTTGGAAAAATACATACTTTAAGAAGTCAAATCTGTTCTGAGCTCTGTCAAAAAACCCCCAACCTTAAAAAGCCCTTTAAAAATAAAAAAGAAAAAGCCATTAATAAGCTAAAGAACAAAAAATGCATACAGAATTACTGGACAAAGATGAGATGATTATTAATATGTTGTGGGTTAGCTGCAGACCACAACTAAGCACCACACAGTCATTTGCTCACCCTTCCCTCTGCCGGTTGGTTGGGGGAAAGAATCAGAAGAGCAAAACTAAGAAAACTCATGGGTTGAGATAAGAACAGTTTAATAATTGATGATGATGATGATAATAATAATTTGTAATGAAAGGGAAAACAACAAGAAAGAGATATAAAAACAAAATCCAGGAAAAAAATAAGTGATGCAAGGACTCACCACCTGCCAATCAACACCTTGCCAGTCCCTGAGCAGTCATCACTGATCCCTGGCCAACTCCCCACAGTTTATGTATTGAGCATGACATCACACAGTCTGGAATACCCCTTTGGCCAGTTTGGGTCAGCTGTCTTAGCTGTGTCTTGTCCCAGCTACTTGTGCACCTGGCAGAGCATGGGAAGCTGAAAAGTCCTTGATTTGGTGTAAGCACTGCTTAGCAACAACTAAACCATCAGTGTGTTATCAACATTCTTCTCATCCTAAATCCAGAACACAGCACTATGCCAGCTACTAGGAAGAAAATTAACTCTATCCCAGATGAAACCAGGACAGGTTATTATATAATTACTGCTTCCTGACAACGAGAATTTGCCTTATGAGCTAAAGAAAGCTAGTTGAAACCATGTTGTACCATTCTATTTTTTCTCAAAAGAAGGTTGTACTCTCTGAGCTATTCTGAAGAAAAAAAAAAAAAAAAAGGTTTATATTCTTATTTATAGTATGTGAGTAGAGGACAGAGGTGTTTGCAAGAGAGCTCCGGAAGACCCTTATGCTTTCTGGAGACCAGTATTTCAATGTGCTCCTCACTTTCTTGCCAGGAAGTGAAACTCTGTGCTAGAATGGTGATATTCTACAAAAGACCACCCTTTGTGGGATCCCACCGAATGGAACATTCTGTCATGAGGCTGAAAAAACTGGCACATTTATAGCTGGGTCACTTCCATCCCCAGGGGACAATTGCATAACCATACAATGTGCCCTGGGAAAATCCACATTTCTATGCTACAAAAGTCTTTTTTATAGAAACTTGATTTTATGACAGGTGACTTAAATAGCTTGAGCCATTGATACATATGTTGTTCTTCCCACTTTTGCGTTGCTGCTTCACTAAATCCAGTTATCCTGTCCCACACAGCAGGTTAACAACACACCTTTATTAGATTAGCTGAGATCAACGAGGAGACAGTACTGTAAGTATGACATATCCAGAACATGGGTTGATTTCTCCTGGGGCAAACATATGCCTGATTTCTCCAAAGAATCCCAGAGACTGTTCTGAGTGTCAACTGAATGATTCATTTGGGGGGGGTTGTTTTGTTTTGTTTTTAATTTGCATGTGGTTCAACTTATGGTCATCGGAAGGAACATTAAGATATTTGAAGCCATGATACATTGAATAGCTGTCCATCCAACACCAAGGAAAGACTTACAAACACCATATCCCACAAGTGCTTTTGTGATTCTAAAGTCATTATCTGTAAAATGCCCCTTAAAAATTACATTCTCTTTCATGAGCTAATGATACATATTTATCCATGTCTTATGTAATTATAAATGTCTGTAATCGATTCAGACTAAATGTAATAAAATTCATAGATTAATTTATAAATAAAAGGAAAATGACATGGATGTAAAATGCTACAGATAGCGTGAGATTATAAATTTATAAAAAGCTTGAATCACTGTCCTGGTTTCAGCTGGGATAGAGTTAATTTTCTTCACAGAAGCTA
>JADKXX010002460.1:0-16757 GCA_017310255.1 Butorides virescens
CGAGCGGCTGCGTGGTGCTTAGCTGCCAGCCGGGTTAAACCACGACAATCACAAATATATAAGTCTTGATTAAATTAATTGTTCTTAAGAGTTAGGCAACTCGTATAATGTTCTTGATACTATTGTTCTTAAGAGTTAAATAATTTGTTCAAAGTTTTGGATACCATCAAATTTGTAAAACATTTCTAGCTCTAATATCAAAGAGATCATACATCAGTTTTTTGAGATTTTAATGGGTATTGGCATTTGGCTTTCTTAGACTTAACAAAATAAGAAAAACCTTATGATTATGCCTAGAAAAGTAGTACGACAAAAAAAAAAAAATCTAAACTACTGGTTTTTCCTCCAACCTAAACAAGCTGTGGTTTTCCAGTTAAAGTTCATAATTCCAGCTTCAACATATATAATCCTTATAAATTTTTAGTGTTCAAACTGCTAAAAAAGTACTATGTTATTATTAATATGCTACAACCTGGTAAGGAATTAACAAATACATGAAATATAAGGTTTTTTTTTCCTTTTACTATTAGAAGAAGTGTATTAATAAGTTAATATTTGATGAAGACCAAGAGTATGTTTTGTGATTTATGAAACAGTATGGAGACAAAGGTCTTCCATCTTAACAGTTTAGAAAAGAAAGTTAAATGGATAATCTGATGTTCCTTCAAGTCTAAATTGCTGTTGATGAATCACCTTAAGTCTAAAATGGTAATAAATTCTTATACTTTCCTTAGTTTCGGTTTGGTTTTGTTTTTTTTTTTTTTGTGAGAGTTCTCATTTTGTAATTTTTTAATTACCTTTCATTTTCCCTGAAGTGTGATGCAGAATAGGAATGGTAAGAGCTGCTAAATAGTACTAAAAGATGGATTGTACTCCCAACCCACAAAATACTCTTCTCATGTGCATTAAGACATCAAGTAGGCTTCAGGAAACAGTTCTTTAAGCTAATCTGCTTACAGTTGGACTACATTTGCAAAAATCATGTGATGGTCTTTGTTTTGTTACCATATCACTGTTGTAGTTAGAGCTACATGATAATTTAAAATAAGTTTAGACACAGCTCTAATTTAAGCATTTCTTTCTCTTTTTTAATACTGTAGTGAATATATCATTGGTTAATAACCAATGATGATTTTCTGTGGAACCTATACGTAATATTGCTATTTATTCAGAGATTCCTCTAAGGTTTGCATAGAATGTACCTTGCTAACTTTTTAAATGGTACATTTTTTTACAAAAGATCAAGCCATTTCAGTTCTGGTACTAATGGTCATTATGATATTTTATTCATTTCTCTTGTCTCACTGTGAAAGTCTTTATGCATTTTCATAAGGTATGCTAGAATAAAGCTTGAAAAGTGAGTCAAAGTCCCCTTCTTAAGGAGCTTCTTCAAAGACTTTGATGCAAATGCAGACAGTGTCATCCTTTCAATGATTTATGTCAAGGATTTGCTGAAGTTCATGAAAGAGCTATATGGCTAAGAGATGTAAAGTTTAATGAAGGAGTGTGTATTGCAGGTAAGAGCATCAAGTATGAAGGATTAGAGGACAGTGTTTCTTGATAAGTGTATTTTCATCTGTCAAGGTAAAAAGGTTAATGCCTTTGACTTTGCTAATAGGTTTTCTTTATTAAGTCTATGACTTAATAGTTGTATGGGAAAATCTAGTCCAATTTATTTGGGTTTTATTAACATGCTGGCTTTATTTGGTTTGATTTTTTCATCCTTTAATACTTTGACTGTGACCTTCTCCTGATTTAAGAAATGATATCAAGATGCATCAAATTCATAAGGACAATCCAGACCTCAAGTTTTGTTGGTGTATGGCCAAAGGAAAAAGACTCATTCATTCTGAGGTGGTTAAGTGCATGTATTGTCATTTACTTCCAGTATAACACAATTGTAGGATGCAGGAGAGGATAAATCACAGAATCACAGAATCACAGAATTGCAAGGGTTGGAAGGGACCTCGAGAGATCATCTAGTCCAACCCCCCTGCTAAAGCAGGCTCTCCTAGAGCATGCTAGACAGGACTTCGTCCAGGCGGGCTTTGAATATCTCCAGAGAAGGAGACTCCACAACCCCCCTGGGCAGCCCATTCCAGTGCTCAGTCACCCTTAGAGTAAAGAAGTTTTTCCTCATATTCAACTGAAACCTCTTATGTTTCAGTTTGCACCCGTTGCCCCTAGTCCTGTCACTGGACACCACTGTAAACAGGCTCCTTCCGTCCTCTTGACTTCCGCCCTTAAGATATTTGTAGGTATTGATGAGATCCCCTCTCAGTCTCCTCTTCTTCAGGCTGAACAAGCCCAACTCTCGCAGCCTTTCCTTGTAGGCTCAGTGATCCTTCTATTTTGCTTTGATGATCACAATTTTTTGAGCATTCTTGAATTTCTTGAATTTCTTTCTTGAATTTAGGTTTGACATTAGGAAAAATTTCTTCACAGAAAGGGTTGTCAAGCATTGGAATGGGCTGTCCAGGGAAGTGGTAGAGTCCCCATCCCTGGAGGTATTTAAAAGAAGGGTAGATGAGGTGCTTAGGGACATGGTTTAGTGGTGGGATGGCAATGTTAGGTTAACGGTTGGACTTTATGATCTTAAAGGTCTTTTCCAACCTAAACGATTCTTTTCTTTACAGAAAGTTCTTTACAAGCTTGGCAAATAGCTCACATGGCCTATGACATAGCTAAGCCTTGCTTTTATTTGCTAGGAAAGCCTTGTGTTCTTCTCCAGCTTAGAGGAGTTTTCCTCTTGCTCATTTTGTGGCAAAAGGCAGACACTGAACAGAACTTTATTCCTATTAATCTATCATTTACAGTAATTGCCTAATACCTGACTTGGCCTATCACTTTTACATCTTCCATTATATCCTATATTGAGAGAGAAATTCCAACAACTGTATTGAATTCAACCTTATTGCCATATTATGTTGGAAATCAAGTCTTACTTCCTCCTATCAATTCCTAAAATTTGACTCAGCCTATCTAAAATCTGAAGGAACCATCTAGTTTTCCAGTCAAGGATAATCAAATACAGTGTAAGAATACTCCATATGTTTACAAGCTGCTAGCCATCAAAAAGTAATTGTCTTTTGATCAATATCCCTAGTCAACTGACACTGAAATGTTTAAGTTGTTTCAGGAAACCATCTTACCACACAGTATATTTTAGAGATAACAAGTTCAGATTTCAGTATTACACTTTTGGGGAGAATTTCAAAGGGCTGTTAGGCCCTTTAGCTTCCATCTAAAAAATAATAGAAGTATGGACCTTTGAAAAGTATTGTTGTTCGTATATATAGTTCAGTCATTTTTTACTTGGTGTTTTGCAGACAAAAAGTCATGTTCTGTTTTCAGAAAGAATGAAACAACAAATACAAAACAAGATGAAGATTGCAGTTAAGGAAGAGAGAAGAAATAATAATGAGGAAAAAGAAGGGAAATATCGCTTGTAGGGAGGACAGAGAAAGAAAGCTTCTGTCCACAGATTATGGAATATTTCTAGCATACCCACTGAGGTATCATTGTTGTGGAATCAGATTACATGTTATTACTCACACTGATTTTTTTTTTTTTTCCAGATACCATGAAAACAAAGGACTATGTCTAGATTGCTTTTTAAAATTAATCTGTCCAGATTAATTAAGAGTATTAGGTCTGTAATTGTTAATCATATCAATCTCTGGTTTACTGTCATGCTATTAATGTTCATCCTTTTGAGTGAGCTATGCCTGAAATTTTACCTTAAATATTTCTAAATCTTAAAAAGTGTATTCATAAAGTTGTTCCAGAGCCCCAGAGCCTCCCTTCAGTTTTTTTTTTTCCTCCTTCTTTTCTGTGCATTCTTTCTTTCTTGTAATTTTCATCCCATATATTTTCCTGACATTGCTTATTTCTAGGGGTACTGGAGACCAAGAAATGGAACTTTTTTCCCCATTTGTTATGTTCACCTAGGAGTCAAAAACCCCAGACTTAAATTACAATTTTTATAAAACTAAAACCACTTATTTTTTGTATCTTAAATAATGTATCAACCCAAACTGTGTATGAAACTTGTCATGTTAGCAAAGATATTTTTGCATCTTGACAACTCATTTAAAATTTTTTTAATTGCCTGAAACGGCATTTTTTGTGAGCTTTAAAAAAAAAAGTAATTTGTTGTAACATAGAGAAAATTAGACATTTGATGTGTCAAACGATGTTATCTGCGGTTGTGAATTCCCAAGAGACAGAATGCTGAGCAGCTAAACAAAAACAATGTTTTGCAAATCTGATTGGCACCTGTCAGCTGTTTCTCAAGGGATATTGTCAGCATAACTTACCAATGGGATACATTCTTTCAGGATGATGTTTAGTCTCTTTTGAAAGCTGAAATTATTGAATCAACTAACACCTTGTTTTTCATGGAGAGCTAATTAGTGCCCTTGTTTAAAAACTCAAGCATTAATTTAAAATAAGACACTATTGAAAACCAGAATAATTTTGACAAAGTCAGTCAATGGAAGTTGGCATAAACATCAGGAATAATTTAATTAAATATAAAACTGGGATCAATAAACTGAAAGTTGCCAGAAGCTAAATAAATTATATGAGAAATGCCATTACTAAAAATTAATCTTCAAAAATAACAAAATATATTTTGAGCTAGAAATAAAAATTACTGTTTCTCTCTCTTTGAGTAGATTTACAATTCTTTTTTTACACTATACATAGTTAATAGTATGATGACATTCATAGGATTTTTTTATACAGAAAAGAGTGCTTAAGATTTATATCAATGTGTAATGACTAAATACTAAACTGTATACAGGATGAAGTTAAGAACAGAACTTGATCCTATCCTTGGCATAACAATCATGTGCAACGGGAACTATGAATCTGTAAAGCTATGTTTTAAAAAGTAGCTATGAATATAGCCATGAACTTTATAAGTTATTGTCTTTAGACACCATGAAAAGTATGGTCACTGACCTCTGTGCAGTCCATCGGCATTATGAATTCATGATTATAATAGATTCTTCATGGAGTGTATGCTTACGTGTGCATATGCACATGCTTTCAGTAAAGGAGACAACACTAAGTAAACTGCTGGCACAATTTCAAAATTCAGGTTAAAAATTAGTCCCAAGAAAAAAAAAGAAAAGCAAGACTTCTTGCCACTAAAACATCTAGTTTCACATATAGGATTTTGATTACAGAGTTTGGCTAAAAAATGAGGATAGTAAGCAAAAGATCCAGATTTTGTTTTGAAGAAAGTATTGTATGGTGCTGATACCTCCCAATGAATCTCACTTTGCTATAAACCCTAAGGAACTAGATGCTCTGGATACCTAAATATTTTTTTTCTGATATTTCTTAATGCTGTGTTGTTCATACTTAATGGAAATTATACTAATTGAGAACATTCCAAATTTAAGCATTATCAAGAAATTCTGCTGCTCCTGATGACCTTCCACACAGTTCTGTTCTGCTGAAATTACTGTATTTTGCCACAAAGAACCAAGATTCTTTGAGATATCGCAGGAGATTTCATAAGGTTGTAGTTTATTGACATTGGATTAAGGGGACCTCAGAAACACATGTAGTTCATTTGAAATTAATAAGGGATACAAAACAAAAAAAAAATGGTGGGAATAGGAGTTTTTCCTGCTCTGTATCCAACATATTTCTGTAGAGTGACATCTCACCATTCTCTTCTTCTGGTTCATAGAAACTTTAATTCCTTTCTGGTTTTGCATTAAAAGCTGCTGTTGCTGGCAGATTAGGACACATAAGTATGGAACAGATTCGTATTACTCATGCCTGGGATCCTTTGAACCAAAGGATTCCTTATCTAGACTTCCCTAATTAGTAAATAATAGTAGTAGCAGCTACTAGTAGTAGGCTAATGGAACTACACATTTCAGAAGATGCTTCTACAACATTTTGTGTTTGATACCCAATGAGTGCAAGTTCCTGTTAGAACAGGATGAAACTTTACTGTTATTAAAGATGATTATGCACCTTATTGCAATGGTTGAAGCTAATGAAGGAACATGTTATGCTTTGATCATATTTGTGTTTCCAGTCCATTGTAAAGCAATTAATACAGCTTGTTGACAACTTAGTACCTTATCAATGGGTGGGTTTGATCTTTGCAAGAGGAATGAAAAGTTATGAAATCTCTTCAGAAAAAGTATAGTTGCTGTTCTGGTCACACCCTTAAACAGGAGACTAGAGGTGTTCAGAGAATTCGACTAATACTGATTCTAAGTATTTAAAGACCATATAGATTTAAGATTAATGTAATTGTTGGTTTAAGTGTATTTTACTTAAGACGCAGGATGAGGGTCTGGGGATTTGGATCACAATTTAGTATAAGTAAATCTTAAAAGATGTGCTGTAAATATATATATTTATGTCTTGCATTCTAACATTTCTCATGTTAGTGAATTAAACTTTAAAATACTGTGTGTATGACCTCTCATTCAGTAGGGAACCATTCAAAATTAATATGGCTGACAGAATTTAGCCAATAGAAGCTCCCATAATCTGTTCCCAAAAGAAATCCCAGGGGTGCTCATTGCTTTCCCAAATAGCAGAAAGAATGAAAACAAACCAAGTATTCTTGCTTCTATTTGTGTTTCCAAAGCTTTATAGGGTTGATTAAGATGTTCTTTCACAATTTTTTGATGAGTCCACTTAATCTAGGTTTTACAAAATGAATCACCAAATGAGAATACTTGTTACTACAAGAGTAAAAAGCTTTGCATTAGATTTCCTTTCTGCTTGCTTCAGAGGCTTTTAGAGAAGATTTGTTCTTCCTTTAAGTTCTAAACACATTAGTCATAGAAGATCACTTAACTTTTTTTTTTACTACAGTGTATCAAGAAGAGTAAAGGACACAGATGAGTAAAATAAAATAACTTTAAGGTTGACATTATAAGAAATAGAATCAATAATACACAAATATGAAAGCTTCATATTATCTTTTAGTCTCCCCAGTGCCTATGTTTCACATTCAGATATTGATTGTCTATTGTACCAAAATATTTTCACTAGCACCATGATGCATACTGGCACTTTTGTTCAATACATGTGACTCAGAAAACATTAGAAGCAATTTATTCTTAATTAAGTCAGTTTAAATTCTTCTATATGAAAAGCTTTCCAGTTTAATTTTTCTCTAGTTCTGATCCTGTTGCCTGAAGGTCAGGTGGAAAAATGTCAAAAAAATCCTCTAGAAACACAGTGGGATAGAAGCCACTTCAGGCTCATTTTTTTTCCAGAATGGATTGTTTATCATTAGTCAGTGGCATTATTGAGTGATACATACTTCACAAATATATAAATGGACTGAAGTTATGCTAGTGATTTGGGGGTTATATAAAATACGAAGTTCTATGATGAGTATTCCAAATTGACTTACTAAATGGAAAAAAAAGTTAATGAGTTAATAGCCATTAACAGGGTTACACATAATTTCAGGGGAGGGAATGCGTTCACACAACCTGTCAGAGTAATACTGTAATTTCCTCAGAGGTGGTGGCAGTTAAGAAATCAAAGCAATAAGGTCAAGATTGACTCCTTAAAGTATTAAAAAGGAATAATTTTTTCAAGGGCGGGGAGGGAAACAAATTAGGATTTTACTAGAACTCCAGTACATCCCTCAGAGTAGGGACTGAAGTTAAAAAAAAAAAAAAAAAAAAAGTGTTTTCCCTCTTCAGGTACTGTTCTGTACAAATGCAACATGAAGACATAAGAAGGGAGTTTTTGGCCAAAGTGGGGATTGCCTATCTACAAAAATTATTAAAGAATCCGAGGCCCTTTAGGAGGTTCTCATTCAGTAGAGTGAAAAAAGTGCAAGAAGTTTTAGTTTTCAACAGCTTACAACCTAATAGCTGTAAAAAACCTACAGCCAAATACTGGTGGAACTCTTGAATAAGAAGTATTAGCTCCACAGTAATTAGTGATCATTTTGAATATGCTGATTATTTTGGAATAATAGTATTTCAAATTTGAAATAAAATGTCTTTATTGAAAACAAGAAAGGTATTCCAAAAAAAATCCAAACTGTATCATGGATAATTTCCCTGGATAGGAGAAAATTCTTTCAGACCTATATATAAGCAGAAATTGTTAAGTAAATACCTTGTGTGATGTCTATTAGCTGGACTTTGAGGAGCTCTTTCACTTCTAAGTGGAGAAAATAAAATTATCATAACTAGAACCCAGATAATTTGAAAACTCAGTTGTTATAATACTTTTATATTTGCATATTCATGTTATGGAAATAATTTCTGTTTTAACAGATTTCTTCCATTGTCTACACCTGACACAATAATGTACATGAGTTGAAGCTAGTGCTTTCTAATACCTTTGGGAATAGTCATACCATAGTCCAACTCTTTTCATTATATGTCCTTGGAGCATAGTGAATGTAGTATGTTTTTCAGCACAATATAAGGAATTGTAAGAGGTATGTAAGACAGTGATAAGTGAATTATTTCAGCAATAATACATCCACTGTAACCTTTCAAAAGTCCTCAAAACTAAATCGGAAGCAGAAAGTAACTTCTGTTGTATAGTGTCTGACAACCTTTCCTCCTACTTTTATTCAGTCCTTTGGATTGATCACAGTATTTTCACTCTCTCCACAATCTGGAAAAAAAAAGGCAAAAAAAAAAAAAAAAGGACTTTAGTCTATCTATACTTTTTCTAAATAAAAAAATGGAGCTATTGATTCCCTTCTTTAGTTATTTGAATTCGTTGATCTTCAAATAAATTAAGAATACACTGAATGAAAAACATCCTAGGGAACAGTTTTCCTTGCAAAATTAAAGAAACCTGCATTTTTTAACAACTGTGTGCTCCCTGCTGTGAATGTGGAGGAGGTTTTTAATTGTAAATACTTCCACTGGATTTACCACTATCAAGGTTTTTGTATACTACAATCTATCTGCCTCAGGCAAAGAAGAGAAGAGGAGACTCTTTCCAAGACCCAGCAATTTCTTCTGTCTCTCCCTGGGAAGTAAACAGGTCCAGTTGTTGAGACACAGACCAGTAGAGTTGGTAAATTGTTTAAGAGGAAAAGGAGAGAGGTGCAGAAGTGTAAATTATAAGAGGCTATAAACACTCAGGGAAAAAAACAAACAAACAAACAAACAAAAAACCAGATTAAAACCCACAACATTGGCACAAGACCTAGCAAGAGTATCTGAACAACTTCAGTTGGCTATAACATTGCATCTACCTTTAGTAAGATGCACAAGCAGCCAGGCTGGCAGTCATGTTAAAATAAAATTCATAGCTGTTAAATGCAAATACCTATTTATCATATCTAATAATAGCTCTTCAGTTTCAGCTGAAGGAAATGTCCATTATCCATTTGCTCCAGGCAAGATGATAGACCTTTTTTTTTTATATTTGAAGATTCAGAAATGATTTTTTTAAGAAATGAAAATGGTGAGTTTACCATCAAACCAAAAGAGGTGGATGTAGCACCTAGGGAAGAAAGCAAATAGGAAAACTTGTATAGAGCCATATAACCAGAAATGGTTTTCCCCTTCATTCATAGAGCACCACTGAAATATATGGAGAAAGATACTGAAAAATAGTCTTTTGTAGCTTTTCAATAACCATGAAGAAATTTATTTTACTTTTATTTGGTAGGTTGACTGGAGCAGAAAATAAATAGAAAGCATGATCTGGACGAATGCAAATAGGTGTTTTTGTTATAAAGCTGTCATATTTTTTCTTGATGAATATTTAAAGTACTTGAACACATCCAGAGGAGGGCAACAATGCTGGTGAAAGGGCTGGAAGGAATGTTCTATGAGGAGCGGCTAAGGACTCTGGATTTGTCTGGTTTGGAAAAAAGGAGGCTGAGGGGTGACCTCATTACTCTCTACAGCTTCCCAAGAAGAGAAAGTGGAGAGGGAGGTGCTGATCTTTTTCCTTGGTATCCAGTGACAAGACATGCAGAATGGTCCAAAGCCGTGCCAGAGGAGGTTTAGGCTGGAGATAAGTAAACATCTCTTTACTGAGAGGGTGGTCAAACATAGGAACAGGCTTCCTAGAGAGGTGGCCAATGCCCCAAGCCTGTCAATGTTTAGGAGGCATTTGGGCAACGATGTTAATAACATGCTTTGACTTTTGGTCAGCTCTGAACTGGCCAGGCAGTTGGACTAGATGATCACTGTATGTCCCCTCCAACTGAAATTTTCTATTCTATTCTGTTCTATTCTATTCCATTTTATTCTATTCTATTCTAATAGTTTTAAAATATTAAGAAGAAAATGCATAAAACTAAACGTCACCAATTTAGCAATAATCTCATACAGAATCCCCGTGAATAACCAGTTTTAAATTATGATAATGTCATTTGTGTCAGTTTGATGTTTTAGCAAGAAATACACAACAATCACAGACTGAAAATTTCTTCACAGATGTGCGTCAAGGAGCAGCAGAAAAGGGCTGTTTCATGAGGAAAGGCAGCCCAAGAACCAGGGTGACAGCACAGGCAAGTCCATGATTGCCTGGACCATGGTGCAGTCCCACAGCACAAGCAGAGTGAGCGGAACTGAGCTGGTGATGGCAAGAGGTACCATTGACAGGCCAGGAACCATCAACCTAGGCAAGGTAAGAAGTCATGTCCAGGTCACCCAAACCATCTCAGTATGAGCAGGCAGTACAGCTGAACACAGGTATAACTACAATACAGCTCAGACCAGGACTGGAGGTATTGAGCTGAGTTGAAATGGGTACCTTGGTCCATGGGGAAAGAGAGGGAGAGGGTCCCAGGGGAAAGTGGTCAGGGCCGTTACAACCTGTCAGTGTTCTCGGGGTCCTGACACCACCTTAGTGACTGTTCTCTTTCATCAGAAGAATGATACAATGAATGAATGAATTTGTTTAGCAATGGTTTTGACATTATACAATGCTCCTTTCTCAGACATTTCTAGTGTAAAAGGAAAGTTCAGTGTACATAATCATAATCACAAATAAGAGCTGATCTTCATCTTCCTTCTGTTCTGCATGTTGGTGTCACACTCATTTTCATAAGTGTTTTAATAGTTTGACAGTAGAGATATTTCTTCAGAAAGAAATGAGCTCAGACACACCTAGAAATCAAATGTGGAGTACATGCTTATCCCCCCATATTATCCGAGACTAAGAACAGAACTATCAATTATTAACCCATAACTAATTCCATGATTTCAGTAATATCTCAAAGATATTCTCCATGTGTCAGAATTTTTCATTCTGACAAAATGAGGACAAGGACAGTTGTGATGATCTGCATAAACAGGTCAACCGCAGAAAACGTCAGCAAATATAAAGTTTTTGGTTTGTGGTTTTTTTAAAAAAAACATTCTTGAGATTTTCCCATATGTATCTCTGACATTGAGAGAATAATAAATATGTGGCTCCCCAGCAGATATAATCCATTATTTAAAAGTAATAGCAAAATCTTTCTTCCAAGATGAGAAAATCAAGCTACTTCCTGGCATTTAGTGCAAAGTACCAGGGATTTTTATTTCTTTTTCCATCAACACCTGCAGAATTTTTTTCTCTCAATTAGGGAGTTTAAAAACCTCTAATAGATTGTAACTGAAATCTTGAGTCTTGCCCAGTCCTCAGACATACTTCAGCACTTTTTTTTTCATACAAATACATAAAGCCCTGAGGCCTAATTCTTGTAGAAAGAAACAGGTGATTTTCAAAACCTGAAAAGTTACTGAAAGGAGTCTTCTGGATTATAGGAACCATTTTTCTTACAAGAAAATTTGTGCATCCATGGAAACTATCAAGTCGCTGATGACTTTTTATTTCCCTGCTGAGATAAAAGGGAATTTTTCTTTACATAACACCTCAGTTACTGAAAGAGTGAACTCATTCTATCAGGAATTATTTCTTGGAAAACATTCTTCATTTGAATACTGGAATGTCTACATTTAGCTCTAGTACCCTGTGAACAGCAGTGGTGTATGGTGGAACACCTGTTGTAAGAGAAGTTTCTAGTTTCTTGGCCACACCCACAGAGTGTGCATATAGCTAAATTTTAATGGCCACTTTCTGCTTTTCACCACCTAAAACATTCATAAAGGTATTTTTTAAGGCTTGTGCTTGGTTACCCAGACATCTGGCATCATGTTCTGAGCTAGTACATAGTAGTAACAAGTTGTGATGTATTCAGAAACACTGCCTATTTTTTAAGTAAATGTGCTCAGAGCAAGTAAGACTAAAGCTCCATGGAAGCTTCAGGGTTTGTTGGTTTTGGTGGTTTGTTTTGTTTTGTTTTGTTTTTTTCTGAAGGCACTATCCATTTTATTTTCATATGCATGAATGTTTAATGTGCAATGAAGTTTATGTTTGCTGAATATGTGTTTTGACTGTGTATATCTCCGATTCTGTCTAGAAAATCCATAGACAAATGTAATTATAGTTCTCACACCTGCATCAGCTGACTTCAGAAACTGAGGTGATGACCCCAGATACATACATGATCTATCGCTTAGTCTGGTGCCACACATCCTTCTTTCCCAAACAGGGACACCACCCTCATGCCTCCAAACCTCCCACCAAACAGGTACATACCAGAACCCTTATGTCTCTTTTTTCAGCAGCCTGGGTTCATTTCATGACAGAAAGTGATTGCTCCTATTTCATCCTATTGATACACAGTCAGACAGGTATGCAGGTTCCAGATTAATGTGATGGGGTTCACAATCCTGATGTGACTAGGACAGAGGCTCCTTTTTAGTACAGCAATTATTTCATGGCCAAGTAACTTGACTGTGAAAACATATTTACCAGAAAGCTATTATGTCAAAACTTTCTCTAAAATCATTTTATACTTCACTGCCTATGGTTCAGTCTAGACATAATCAAATCAACTTTAAATGAATTCTCTCAGGCATAGGTAGCAGTCTAATTTCATGAGCAGAGCAAGTTGCACAACCCACTAGAGAAATACAAGTGCTTCTGCTGAAATACATGCTTCCATCACTAGACTAAACCTACTAACTGAACTAAACAATTAAATACCATTCGTTCAGCTGGAAATGGAGACGAGCTGATATCCTTGTCAGTGTTCTAGATCAGAAAAATAAAATTAATTGCTCATGTGTTGTCATACCAAGTGTGAATGTTGATTAATTAGGTTCTTTAAATTGCATGAGAATTAGTGTAGTTTAAACTCCTACTGGGGAAGCTTAGAAATTACCTGATGAGACATACAGATTTTTGAAAAAATGTCACAATTGGTGGTCCAGTATCACTCTGACAGATCAGTGTAATGGAGTAAAGATCATGTAGCTGAGGCTCTAAACATTTATTGGTTGAAAATACATTTTGTCCCTTGAAAGTATGACACTGCAGTCTAGTGCTCTTCCCACTAGACAGTTGTCTATTTCTGTTTAGTGTTGAATGGGGAGAAGAATCCTGATGCACCTGCTTTCCCAGAAACTTTAAAGGTTCAGAAGAAAGGAACTCTTCTATCCATCTCTTGATTAGTAAGTGAAAATATAGATACAAAGAAAGCTTCATCTGCATAACTTGAATTGCAGAAGTGACAACCTAGGAATCATCATGATGATGTATTCTTTCAGCATTAACCATGCTGTGAAAAAGAAGTTAAAAAGTAGCAATAAAGCTTCCATAGTGTGAGTGAGCATACCCAAAATCTTTTCTCCAATGTCTCACATATTCCTGGTTTCCCTTCAGTACTGGGAGGTCTCTTTGCTGAAGTTCCAGAAGTGAGCAATATGTGTTCTTCTTTGAAGGAAGAGAGCAATAGGAATGAGCTTAGCCTTTAAATCTGATATTGTTATAACGCTGTTCAGTGGTGAAGCTTCTTGTCATTACTAGAATTTCCTTGTACATGAACTGGAAACTAGCTTGCTGAAATCTGCCTTGATAGTTTCCTGCTCAATACTACTGAAAACCCAATGGACATTTTTAGAAAAGTAAGACAGAAATTACTGATCTGCAAATGAATATTGGACACACCTTTTCTATGACATCAGTTATTCTCAGTATATTCAGACTGTATTTCCAAAGTACATTATAAATACATCCAAGATACTGGTTCTAAATGGTGATACTGGTATCAATTGATGTGTGAAGTTTGGTAGTATAGCACCTAAATTATCTGACAAACAGATTCCAAATTCTTATTTTACTAAATGATAAACCTTTTCTTTTGAACAATGTGTTTTCACATGTATGAAATGGAGTGAATAGAATGTATGTTATTTTCTATTTCACAGGAGAGTGTTGCTTTCACCTCTTGTTCTTGGAGGAAAAGAAAATAAAAGAAAAAGCAAGCAAAGGAGAAAGTGAGAGAGATGAGTTTGGAATTTAAAATGTCTGTTTAAAGAGAATTCCAGCAGGGAAACTGGTTTGGCTTTTCTGCATTCTCTTCACTAAGGAAAATAGAGCTAATCATAAATTTTGATAATGTGACTTTTATTACAGATTATTTACTTATATCAAGTTTTCTGGCAGTATAAAAAAGTGTATGGGGGAAAATATGAATTTCAGATATATCTAAAGCATATTATAACAGGTGATCTGAAAACTGCACACTGAATTACACATACCAAGATAATCACTTTGCCCCTGATGAAAATGAGGAGCTAACTTTTGACCAAGAAATACTTCCCAAAGGGCCAGAAATCATCCTCTAAGTCTTATTTCACAGTCCATTACCAAGAAATAAGGCTGTTGTCAGCAAGGTGTGGCCTGCCTCAATCTCTTCCACTTCATCTCCCAGAAGCAACAGTCTAACTCTCTGCAAGTGCATGTGGGAGGCTTTGTTGCTACTCCTGTGAGTAGAGGGTTTAGAGTAGATCTAATACAAAGCTCTCCTATAGTCAGGACCATGCCGAGTGAAGAGTTAGGCTTGTCGAACCAAATAATTTATCTTTTCTGAGGAGGAGAAGAGGCTGGAAATGAATTATCTCTGCCTAAGCTGTTCCAATTTTTCCTAGGGGGTATCGAGTTCATACTCCCAGTTTCTTCTATCAGGTAGATTTCATGCACAATTTTCCCTAACGTAATTTTATTTTTTCTGTAGAAAGACATATTATGGCAGAAAATTCCCAAACAGTTTGACCTGCAGTATAGTACTTACTGTATTACTGAATGATTTTTACCTTTTGCTGCTTGGGAAGTCTGAGTAGCTTAAGACTAAAGAATCTGGAACAGAACATTTGAGTGATAATGCCAGTGCACCATTTACTGGCTGCTGTTGCTGCTGCTGCTGCTGCTGCCACTGGTAATAGTGGAAGCTATTGCTGGATAGAAACAGAGCTCTGCAAAAGAACATGTAGCTGAGGCACACTCTTATCCTTTAAAAAGGAAGGAATTGACTGGGATGAGTTTATACCACAACAGATTTTAGTGCTTGCTATTCAAAACATGTTCCCTTGTCAATAGGCTTGTTTCTTATCACTGTTGACATGCATATACACATATAAATATGTGGATATAATATGGCAGCTGTGTGCCTTACTAAACGGTAAACAAAATCTTACTTTTTGTTCATTAAAGATAATAGTTAACTTGTATCTAATTTTCCTTCGATTTGTTTCATCCATCTACATTTATTTGACCTGGAAAAACATTATGCAGCCAAACTTTTTGAAAAATCTTTTCCTATTTTGTGTCACTCATGTCAATCCCATAGAAGACACAATGGCTTTGACTGTCAGGATGATTTTTTTTTTAATAATTTGATTATTCTCTGCACATCCTTTTTCGATAGAAATCTGATCATGATCTTATATGCCTAAGTACTAAAATTAGATTTGTGTAATTGACATAGTGAAAGTAGTTATCTCCTCCTAGCTATCATTTTAGACATGACCCCTGAAATGTCAAGAGATGTTCAGGTCTTTCAGCGCTCAGCCCACAATATCTATGCAAAGCACTGATTCTCCTAGTTCTGTATTTTTCCACAATTTGGAACACTGAAGCTGTTTTGTTTTACTTAAACTATTCTACTCCCTCCCTCCAACCCCAACCATCAAACTGCCAGTCAGATCAAGTGGTCCCATTTATTCTCACCTCTGACCTAAAACACTGTTGCCTCAGGACGCATTAGCTTAAGCAACACATAAGTAGCTTTTAGCACCATCTAGCTAACTCCTAATGTAACATACTCCACCAACATTTTGTAATTCCTTTTGGAAATGTTTTGAGTCCATTTCTACAAACCTCACACATTGTTCATTTTTAGCCCTCCATATGAAATTAATCTCACACATAAAGGCAGAAAACTTTCTCCTATGTGTCTGTAGGTTCATCTTACATGTGATAAAATGCTTTAGTAGCAAGCAGAAGGCTGTCTGGAAGGGCAAGAATTAGTAAGAGGATTACACAGGTTTTGTAACCTGTGTAACCCACTGTGGTGGGTGCTGCAATGCAGCCCTTGCAGCACTGGCTATGCAGACTGCCACTACACTTTTTCCATTGATACCAATGAGACAGCCACTTTAATGTGAAATGGATTTACAGTTTAATTTTGATAGATATGCATTATGATATTTTTTTCAAAGAAAACCATAGCAACATAGAAATATCTGGAAACAAAGCTGAAAATATTTCATTGTTAACTTTGCATTTTGTTTTTTCTACCTATGATATGTAAGAGTACACAAGTGTGTTTTCTTCAAGGATAACTGCATTTCTCCTTTCCCTTCCCTTCCCTTCCTTTCCTTTCCCTTCCCTTCCCTTCCCTTCCCTTCCCTTCCCTTCCCTTCCCTTCCCTTCCC
>JADKXX010002461.1:0-94052 GCA_017310255.1 Butorides virescens
CTTCCCTTCCCTTCCCTTCCCTTCCCTTCCCTTCCCTTCCCTTCCCTCAATTCACTATGCAAATGTTATCTTTACAGTGCCTAGAATTTCCTACAAGATTCTAGTTTGACCCTGTGTATTAGCGACTTGCAACAGTTTTCTGCTCCCAAGGTAATAAACCACTGTATGTGCTGAAACGTCCTCTTTCAGTCTGCTAATCATGTTTTCATTTTGTGCACCTCTGCTGTCAAGCACTATGCAACTGGAGCACTTGAATAGTAGCTTAAAAAGCTAAAGAAAAAAATATGATTGTGGTAAAATTAATGCTATTAACTAGCAGTAACAATTAGATTTAATATTTACAACTGAGTTGATGTAGGATTTGAAATTTTACAGTAATTAGTTGGTGCTGCATTGGTAAAGGAATGTTGTGAATGCATCTGTTTTTTTCTGTTGTATTAAACGAATAAAATACATTAAATATTAGAAGAAAATAAATGGGTAATACTATACCAATGTAACCAGATATTTTTCTTCTGTTCACCATGATTACACAGTAATTGTACACAGTACAATTCTGAAAAAATAAAAAAACTTAAAATGTAAGGAAGGCAGTTCCAAAATTTAACAGATTTTACCAATAAAATTATTTATACATTCAAAACAGTAGGAACTTTTCAGTTACTTAAAACAAGTTTTATTGTATTTAGTAGTGACATTTCAACTAACTTCTTTTAGAACAAGTAGAAATCAGAATTAACTTACTTTGTAAGTGGTCACTAGTGCAGAAATTATGGTTGATAATAATTTGATGAGGATCTGAATTTTACTTAGCATGGATAAATATTTAGGATTAATGCAACTAATGCATGTACTTTTATTCTATTATTGTGATATATAAATTGACTTGTGGTTTATAGTATTTAGTAACCCTAAAAGATAGTTGGATGAGTTTTCATATTTTATTTTCTTAATTTCAGTTAGGCTCTGAAACCCACACTTTTACAATTACTGACTAAGTTACCTTGAAAGCTGAATTAAGGCTGACAATCATTTCCAGGAATCAGGAATCTGGCCCCATTGGGTAATTTTAGGGCGTTGACTTCCCCTAGAACTCACCAAGCAGGGTTCATCTGCAGGACATTGGATGCTACTACAGAGCATGTGATGTATTTGTATTATTCTAGTTTCTTTGGATTGGTCAAAAGAGTCAATGGAGAAAAAGCAATTTGCAGGTTTATTTTTTTGTTCTGTACCCACTTTTCCCATTACAGGGATCATTTGCTCCCATTGGGAGCAATGCATTTCATAATTCAATTCATTAAGATGCATTAACTAATTGTCTCCATTCTTTTGCAGTTAATTAAACTAAATTAAGTCAATTATATTTTTCTATTTCTGTCTTTTCTTTTGCCTAATCTAAATTGGAGAAAGTGAACCTTAGCTGGAAAATAAAAAAGAGAAAGCATTCCCTACAGCAAAAATTAAAGCCCTAATATCATAGTGTGAAGACAGTTTAAAGTCAAAGTTATATAAAAGACTTTTAGCTTCATTTACCTATTGTAAATATTGATTAGCTGGTGTTCTTTGTGGGACATTTTTTGTTTGCTGGGTTGTTTTTTTCTTCAGAACATGGTGACATCCTTCCAGGAAAGGAACATTGATGTACATTTCATTTAGGAATTTCCACATAAGACAGCCATTTTAGCAGCTAAAATCTATTCCTGATGTCAAATAATCACTGGATTCCTGTTGAAATGGGAAACAAACAAATTTTACCTAAACTTCTCTCTTAAACAATTTTCAGATTTGATTAGCTACTGGGAAATAATAAAATTAACCATTTAAATTAATAACCCCCCTGTTTTATCTTCTCCTTATCTTTTTTTTGGTCTAGTTAATATTCTGCTACTACACTGATGTCAGAAAAATAAATCTGGGAATTCATGGCAATAAAATGGAACATTTCCAGAAGTAGCGTCCCCCCAGTTAAAATCACAAAAATGTTTCTGACCTGTGGAGACCACTGAGGATCACAATAGAAGGTAAAAAACCCTTTTCTTCTTCTTGCTTTTTTTTTCCTGTCCGTTAACTATGGTTATGCACACAAACATTAAAAATTAGCAGCTCTAGGGTTACTTCAGAAGTGGTTTTGGATTAGTCTAATTGGTGACCCCAAATGACCTGTGAATTCTCTTTGTGTTTATTTTGCCTTGGTACAAATATGCTGCAACAGAAGACCAAAGATCTAGGAGTACAAACATAAGAAACACTTTCTGTGAATCAATTGAGTAAAATACTCTCATTTCCATTTCAGAGCCATTTGCAGAATCTACCATTTAATCTGGTCATTACACAGTTTGGGGATTTCACAGAGCTTAAAAGCTTTCTGCTTTACTATCACTCTGCCACCACTTCATCCCCTACAAAATGGAAACTCAGCCTTCTCTGTCTTGAAGTTGTACCTTTTGGGTAAGGCATAATAGCTGCCAAATGAAGCATTTCTCCTCCCTTTCACCCTCTGCGCTTGGAATCAAATGTGAAAATGTACTCATAAAGGTGGTTACTATCAGTGAAGAGGTGTTATGGGAAAACGGATCCAGAATGCTGATTTAGACAGGTCTCTTCTTTTTCACGCTTTCATGTTGTGTTGGCTTTCAATTTTCTTCTATTAGAGAACTCCTTTCTTTATATGGCTGATACTTGACTTTAGTTCTTCTGTAGGTGACTTGTCACAAGAGCTCCTACACTATCATATCTATCTATCTATCTATCTAAACCTCTAAGGATCTATAGCTTCCTGACATTCTTTATTGACTGTATCTTATTCTCAATAGATTTCTAGACCTAGGTTTCTAAAATTGCTTTTAATTAAGACAACAGTCTTAGGAACTTTTTGATTAGTTCAATGCTTTGACAGTCCTTCTCATTTACCTAAGCTGACCTCATGAAACTTGAGATGTGAGGAGCTTAATGACTAAATTAATTCAGAAATAAGCGATTGTTCTGATAAAAGCTACATGAATGTTTTCTTTACATCATGTCAGTTTTGATCCTTATGCTGTTTCTTTCCATGGAAATTTCAGACTGTGTGTCAATATCCAGAATACCTCAGGTAGCTGAGAAAACATGGACTTGTCTTCATAGTAGAGCAAAGACTCGCATTTCACTTTTTTATCAGACAGGTATTACTACGTTAAACAAATATTTCTACTTCTTAATTTAAGGAACTGAGATTTCTCTGCTATTGTATCTAGTCAGAAAAGGTCTACCTACCAATATTTTCAAGTTTCTTTTCTGCTTATAAGGACATTGCCCATGACCTATAACATGTCTCCAAGGGGGAATAAAGAAGGCCTTTTTGGTGTATTCCTACATCTTCCCTTTTCAAACACTCCATTACTCTTCTGTATATGAGCTACCTGACCCTAAAACACTTCAGAGTTTATCCTGCTCTCCTGGTTTCAGCTAGTATATAGTTAATATTCTTCCCAGTAGCTGGCATAGAGCTGTATTTTGTATTTAGGATGAGAATAATGTTGATACCACACTGATGTTTTAGTTGTTGCTGAGCGGTGCTTACACCACTCAAAGACTTTTTCAGCTTCCCATGCTCTGCCAGGTGCACAAGAAGCTGGGAGGGAGCACAGCCAGGATGGCTGACCCCAACTGGCCAAAAGGGTATTCCATATCATATGATGTCATGCTTGGGGAGAGTTGGCCAGGGGGGGAGTGATCACTGCTGGGGGCGAGCTCAGCATCAGTCAGTGGGTGGTGAGCAATTGCATTGTGCATCACTTGTTTCGTATATTCCATATATTCTATTACCATTATTATTATTATTATTATTATTATTATTATTATTATTTTCCTCTGCTACTTTATTAAACTGTCTTCATCTCAACCTACGGGTTTCATTTTTTTTTTGATTCTCCCCCTGCCCCACTGCGGTAGGGCGGGGGGGGGGAGGGGAAGTAGAGCAAGTGGCTATGTGGTGCTCAGCTGCCTGATGGGTTAAATCACGACACCTGCTTTTGCTAAAGCCAGGAATAACACTGTCCAGTCTCATTACTGATTGTAACACAGATCTCCCTATGCTGGAGAGAGTGTGTTAAAATGAAAGGATGGTGAGACCAACTTGTGTTTATTGATGTACACAGTATCCTACAGTACCAGCAGGTTACTAGCTGGTGTCTCAAGATATGGTTATGCACTGGAAAAGGATAGCCACTCTGATCTCAAAAGATTAGTCTGAGTAGGAAATGTAACATTTCTCATTCAGTGATATTGTCCATTGAAACCCTCTCAGAGCCAGGAACAGTGCATGGAAAAATAGCTCTGAGCTGCCTATGCTTCTGCATCTAGGCCTCTTTCTGACCATAATTTTAATTTTACTTTACAACAGAGGGCTGCAACAACTTCACATTCAGGCAGAAGGTGCCTCTATAGGTGCACCCTTTGCTACAGTACTCCAAAAGAGATGTTCTGCTTATAAAATACATCTTCTCTTAAACAGTTCACAAGCTTACCAGGAATGTTGTTTTTAAAAACAAGCAGCAAACACGTTATAGTCCCACAAGATATCTGATTCCTTCCAGATATTAATATTTTTTTCCTTCTCCTTAAACAAGTACAGATGTAACAGTTCATATTGCTTTTAAATTTGTCAAAGGTTCTTTCAAGCCTCAAGTGTCTTATTTTCTCTAAGATGGTTCTCCTTTCTTCTCAGAGAAAATAAATATGACTAAAGAGATGTAAAAAATCTGAAGATGGATCTTGGTCCTTGCCATCACCAGATTATTATTTCATAGATATGATGGTGTCTGAGGCAAAGAAAAATCAGAGAGTATATAGATGAATGAGCATCAGTAATTACTTGTTGACCTTGCTACACCAATAATATAGACCACCAGAAACCTTGGAAATAACATTTTTAACAATAGAGTGGATATAAAATTCTCATTAACAAATAAGAATCTCAAATACTGTTCAAAGGCAAAAAAAACCCTCTTAGATTACATGCTGTATCTTCTGAGTATTTTACCTCTTGTTATCTATATATTTCTGAATACAAAGCAAACAAATAGCTTTCCTAGGGTAATATTTGAGGTAGAAGGTGAATATGTGTATCTTTGGGATATGACTGCCTCATGGAAACCACTCTTGAATTTTTCATTCTGTGGCCAAACTCAAGGTTCATTCCCCTTCCCAGAACCTGTAATCCTCTTCACAAAACTCACATAATTAAAGCTATGTGCGGCTAACCTAAGAGAAGAAAATGATGTAGCTAGCCTACCTGCCTTCCTAATTTTCATGATCAAGGCTTCTTTATAATAAAGGCTAGCTCAACTGACAGAACACTAGCAGAGTGAGGGCACACCTATGCATTATTGATTGAAAGCAATATGATTTTCCTTTTCCTTTCTTTTTCCTTGCTCTTTTCCCTTTTTTCTTTTTCCCTTTTTTTTTGTTTTTATTCTTTTTTCTTCTTTCTATTTTCTTCTTTTTTCTTTGATCTAATGTTATGTTGTTTGTTTTCTTCTAAAATGAACAAACACAAAGCATAAACCCAATGTATTGTGAGGCATTAAAAGAAAAAAACCTGAGATATAATATTTTCTAATAAAAAGATGACAAAGTAGAAAAAATAGAAAAGCACTCTGCCCCAAGGGTGTCACCCTGAGGAGTATTCTCATTAACATCTTTCAGGGCTTTCTTTTGGTTTAGACAACAGAAGTTTTGTATAACCGATAGAAATAGGTTAGACAGTAGAAAAACACTGATCAGTTTTAACTAGAAAAACAGTAGAAAACAAATCCAGAAGTCCTTCTTGTAATCATGCAAAGATTCATGTTTTAGTGTACTGCCTTCTTTAGTGAGAAATTTATTTCTCACATTAGAAGTCTTGATCTAAGATGAGATGTCATCCCACTGATTTCATATTGTTAGGGTTCCCATTTAATCAGGACAATGACATAGCAGAATAGTATTAGCTTAATATTAAATTAAAAAAATAAAAAGGAATAAGAAGATAGTGTTCTAAAAAAGAAAAAAAGAAGAAAACAAAAAGTCTGTGGTAGACACCAAAGTATATTATATGCAGATAACTAAAAAAGGCAGTGATTGCAATGAGATAAAGATATAAATTAAATTTGAAGTAGCCCAGTTTCAGAAGGAATTCCATTTCCTGTCTCTGGAGTTCTTCAGTTAATAGTCTTAGTGTTCTTCAGCATTTTTTTCTTGGGGTTTTTCTACCATTTTTTTTCTGGGGGACAGGACAGTACACTAAAAAGAAACAGGTCACCAAGTTCCACAGGACGTACTCCAATAAAAAAGAAAAAAAATGTGACTGGAGTTACAGCTGATCTAAAATGAGACTATAAATACTAAATATATATATACACACTTCAATTATTTCTCATTTCTGTGTATCTGCAAAAGATGGAAGACCTTCAGGTCACTTGTCCAAAGTAAAAAATGACTGAAACATGCTTTATTTCTTTAAACACTATGTACCTGGAAAGAAAATTAACAATGAAACCAGGCAATGGACTCTTGTATCCAGCACTCTTTATATTTGAAAGGTCCTCAGAGAAGAATGCACAGACTTTTTGATCATTGTGTTATTTTCATATTGCTTTATGACCAATTCATATAATGAACTGCATGCCAAAACACAGGTTCAGCTGTTTATTAATCTCCATCTCAAAACAGTGCAAATATACTTCTGCAATAGTATTTAGTGAGAGATCCTGAATGAACATACTATCACAGCAACCATGTATAGGAAAGAAAGTTTATATAGTACTGTGTTCTGGTTCCTGGTTTTGTTACTAAAGGAAGACTAGAAAGATCTTTCTGAATTTTGTTAACCCCTTCAAATCTGCAGTTACTGAAGCCAATGACTGTATCCACATATAGAACCAGTTAGCTCATGGGAAGCCCTGTGCCAGGCTACTTCTTTCAAACATTAGATTCCTCAGCACTAAAATCACATGGATCTATTTAGCCTATATCTAATTAATGTGCCACACTAAATGTTTACTATCATAACAGTGGATGACAAGACTGCAAAAAAATACCACTACAGTTAGTGCTTTCCACCTATATTAATTTAGCAAATTAAAGTCTATGGAGAGAGAGAGAGAGAGAGAGAGATTAAGTGTGTTGATGCAGAACATACAGAAAAAAATGGTGGTGGAAAGTAATGAATAAGTAGATTAATCAGTAATCCTACAGACTTTTTAATCACCTTTCTTATTAAGGACATTCAAAGAAGGAGACTGTGCTACTGTAAAAGTAGAAATATGAGCAATTACAGAAATTAATGTAACTGAATTGCTTCTCACTGTCTGTCACCTGAAACTATGTTTTCACATTCTGGGTGACAGTGGTTATCACAGAGTTTTGACCACTGCCTGAGTAAAGGTAGTTTTCATACATTAGTAATTGTAATTTGCAAACTTCAAACTTGAATATTGGAGATAAACATTGGTGCTATCACTTGCAAATGCTGTTAGGTAAAATACTGTGGAACTGAAAATTTTAGATGTTTAGACCTCATGTTTATGTTGATGGGTAAATAGTCTGGTTTATTTTTGAGAAAGTTTATACAAATTTAATTTACGTAATTACACTGGTGGTCCAAATTCTTTTCCAGTTCAGCGAAACCAATTTTCTATGCCTGTATCCTTAAATGGGATGTATACTTTCTCAAAGAACAAAAGGGAAGGAGACAGAGAGAAACTTCATTTGAATTTGCATGCTCAGATTTGTTGAAGTTTTTACATTGAAAATAAATAAGACCAACAAATTATTTCCCAGAAAAATAACCAATATTAGGAAATCTCAAACAAACAAAGAATAAAGCCCAAACCCTAAAAACTTGCTTTGGCAGGGGATGGACTAAACCTTTAATGCTCAAAACTGTAAATAGAATCATAGAATCATATAATGGCTTGGGTTGGAAGGGACCGTAAAAAATCACCTATTTCCAACCCTGCTGCCATGGGCAGGGGTATCTTCAACTAGATCAGGTTGCTCAAAGCCCTGCCCAACCTGGCCTTGAACACTTCCAGGGATGGGGCATCCACAGCTTCTCTGGGCAACCTGTGCCCATGCCTCACCACCCTTATTGTAAAAAATTCCTTATATCCAATATAAACCTACCCTCTTTTAGTTTAAAACCATTACCCCTTGTCCTATCACTGCATGCCCTTGTAAAAAGTCCCTCTCCAGCTTTCTTGTAGGCCCCTGTATTGGGTTTGTGTAGCAAGGTTTTGGTAGTGGGGGGGCTACAGGGGTGGCTTCTGTGAGAAGCTGCTAGAAGTTTTCCCTGTGTCTGCTGCTGGCCAAGGCCAAGCCAATCAGCGATGGTAGAAGCGTCTCTGTGATAACATACTTAAGAAGGAAAAAAAACCCCTGCTGCAGCACAGTAGCTGGAGGGAGAAGTGAGAGGATGTGAGAGAAAACAGCCCTGCAGACACCAAGGTCAGTGAAGAAGGAGGGGGAGGAGGTGCTCCAGGCGCCGGAGCAGAGATTCCCCTGCAGCCCATGGTGAAGACCATGGTGAGGCAGGCTGTCCCCTTGCAGCCCATGGAGGGCCATAGTGGAGCAGATATCCACCTGTAGCCCGTGGAGGACCCCACGCCAGAGCAGATGGATGCCCAAATGAAGAAAGTTTTGACCCTGTGGGAAGCCTGCACCAGATCAGGTTCCTGTCAAGACTTGTGGACCTGTGGGGAGAGGAGCCCATGCCGAAGCAGGTTTTCTGACAGAACTTGTGACCCCACAGGGGACCCACACTGGAGCAATCTGCTTCTGAGTGACTGCACCCCCTGGAAGTTATGGACCCACGCTGGAGCAGTTCGTGAAGAACTGTAGCCCATGGGAAGGACTCACGTTGGAGAAGTTCGTGGAGGACTGTCTCCCATGAGAAGGACCCCATGCTGGAGGAGGGAAAGAGGCCTCCCCTGAGGAGGAAGAAGCATCAGGGACGTGTGATGAACTGACCCCAACACCCATTCCCATCTCTCTGTGCTGCTTGGGGGGAGGAGGTAGAGAAAACTGGGAGTGAAGTTGAACCCAGAAAGAAGTCGGGGGTGGGGGGAAGGTGTCTTAAGATTCAGCAGGTTTTATCCTCTCCTACACTGATTTTGATTGGTAATAAATTAAATACATTTCATCAATTTGAGTCTGTTTTGCCCATGATGCTAACTGGTAAATGATCTCTCCCTGTCCTTATCTTGACTCACGAGCTTCTTGATATATTTTTCTCTCCCCTGTCAGATTGAAGAGGGGAGGGATAGAGCAGCTTTGGTGGGCACTTGGCATCCAGTCAGGGTCAACGCATCACAGCCCCCTTCAGTACTGGAAGGCTGCTATAAGGTCTCCCCCAAGTCTTCTCTTCTCCAAGCTGAACAACCCCAACTGTTTCAGCCTGTCCTCATACAGGAGGTGCTCCAGCCCTCTGATCATCTTCATGTCCCTCCTCTGGACCCACTTGAGCAGGTTCATGTCTTTCTTACACTGGACACAGAGCTGAATGCAATACTCCAGGTGGGGTCTCCAAAGAGAGTGGAGTAGAGGGAGAAAATCACCTCCCTTGGCCCACTGCCCACAATTCTAACACAAATCTAACACCAGAAGATATAATAAATTTTGTATCATACTATACAAAGTAATTTAGTCAAAATCATCTTGCATTTACCATAATGCCTTCCAGCTGACCAAAATATATGCATGGTAAAAGCAGCTGGGGTCAACTAAAACATCTTATTACTCCACTTAGCAGTTTATTCTAATAGCAAATCCCTCAGTGTTTAAAAAAGAAAAAGAAAGCTGCCTTACAGCTTTCTCAATTCTTTTGTGAATTTGCAAATCAGTTTCCTGCCTGTGGTTCTTGTTTTGCCTTTCTCTTTTTAAGTCTAAAAGACTTTATCCCTGGTGTACCAATTTACAATTACCTGCTGGGGCAAGCTGCAGAGTACCTGAGGGTTGCAGTTTCCTAATCACCCAGATCAGAGGATCTCTTGGACCACTTCACTGTTTCCCTTCAACCTGTGGTGTCTGTGATTTCTTTGCATAGAAGCCAAAGGGTGTGGGTGTGGGGATGGGGGCTGAGGGAGGAGGAGGAAAGCAAGGAAGGGAATTTGCATGCTGCTAGGTTATGCTCCTATTTGGGAAGTGCTCCTGGGAGTAGAGGCCAAGAAATGTTCACAGCCAAAATTTAACAATTTCTGAAGCTTTTCCCTGGATGTTTTTTTGGGGTGAGGAAAGGATGTTAATTGGTAGGTTCGTTGGCTTTTCAGTTGTTCAACCTTTTTTGTGTATTTATGCAAAGTTTGGGACTGGATTCTTGCTTTATCCTTTTTTTTAGCACCATGTAAATAAAGTTATCAGTTCAGAAAAGATAACACAGAAATCAGTAATAAAAGCACAGAAAATATTAATGTCATTCTAAATCTTAATAATTATGTTCATGAGTTTCCACTCATTCATAATATCTCTGCTAGATCTGTCATTGTTGTACTACACACATCTGAAGTTTAGCAAAGAAGTGAACTACCAAGGACAAGATCTGGGGAATTTTCAATATAAAATAAATAAACCTAAGCTGTTGGCAGATATCCATAGAAAAGGACAAGACAATCTGTACAGATAGCTGCAGTTTACTTTTTGTACCTTAAATTTATAGCCCAATTTTATTCCAGCCTACTCCTTCTGTATGCAAGCTGTGGAGGTCAAAAACAAGTATCAAGCACTTGAATAATGCTTTAAAGCATCATGTCTCCATTCTTACATAGGTGCAAATTTATGAAGAAGTGGATTTTTTTCTAAATTTGAGCACGTAAATTTGCCTTTAGGCAAATTTTTCTTAGTATAAGAGATTTGATGTCATAGAGGGTTTTTTTTCCACAATGTCACATGTTTAAACACAGGAGTTTATCACATCAGTGCCTTCTCGATGTATGGCTTTACCAGCATGCTTCTACAATAAATTGAATTTATTGAATCTTATTTGAGCTCTGATAGAGATATGGTGTATAACATTTGAATATTTAGGAAAGCATTCTTGGAAGGAGAGCTATCCTCTTAATTAAAAAAAAAAAAAACAAAAACAAAAAAACCCAAACCTCTAATGTAATTAAATCCCTAAAGTATCTCTAAAATTGGGCACTGGCACAGAATATCAGAAGAAAAGTTCAGAGTGGTGAAGCTAGAACACAACTCCATAATTTCCACTTTCTATTCTTTGAGATTCTGTGGCTATTCCTCAGCCTGTTCTGTGTCTATGTAAAAAGTAAATGGCGTTACAGCATAACCATTGTGTATTCACTTCTGTATTGTTTACAATATTGTTCACAATATAATGCAACTTGTACAAATATATGTATGAGTGTTATAGTACCTAAAATATAGGTTTTTTCCTTCCTCCAACGGGTATATTCCTGAGTTTACCTTTTCCACTGATGTGTAAAGACAACCCTGTTCAGCCTTTGCTATGGTCCAATCATGACAGCCTGGAACTCAAAATGTTCTATAACATCCAAATTCCCTGGTCATTTGCCAAAAGGACCAGCAGTGTTTAAACTTGCTCAAGATTCTGCATCAGTGAACAGACAGTGTAAATCCTCCTTGAGATACAGAATCTGCACTGTCCCTCTTTCTCAGTCAGCTTAGCGCGTATTTGTTTGTTTTGAAGGAGAACATATAGCTAAGGACACACTGTGCTAGGCACTGTACAAGCATAACAAATTGAGAGTTTTTGTCCAGGGAGCTTAAATTTAAGTTTGAAATGAGAGACAGCAGGTGGATAAGACAGATGGAGAGGAAACACAAAAATAGCAGTAAGACAGCTGTAACCAGTGCAATAAACAGTGGTCATACCAGCTGGTTAATCACTGACAAGTGGTTTCTATCATTGCCACAAAGACAGGCTTGAAGGAAGGATTTAAAGTGGAAGTGAGGATTTTTTAGAGTTGTTTCGACACAGAAATGGGAACGTGAGAAAATGACAGTTTGTGTGGAAAATGCAACAAACAGGCAGTAGGAATCTGCATCCTCAATGTATATATTCAACTGCAGATGAGGTGGGCATTAACCCTGCAGGGTTTTAAAAGCAATAAGAAGTTTTATAAAATGAGAGCTCCAGGAAGGAGGGTTTGAGGCAAATAACAACACAGTGACTTGCACAAATCCACCTAGAAATATTTCAGGTCAGTTTAAAGGAGACACCTTTAAATGAGATTAAGAGAGGAGGCAAAATTTCCTTCCTCAAAGGTATAAATAAATATCTCAACAGCACTGTTTTCAATAGTAGGGGTCAGGAGGATGAGTGGGGCTTAGGAATGGATGTTTTCAAGGACTGACATGTCTGCCTTCTCACCTTAAAAATTAAAGTCAAAAGGCTTTTTCCTGTTACAGCACATGAACCTCTGTGGACTTATGATGTGTACCATACATAGGGTGTGTGGAGACTCCTGATGTCTGATGTGCCGTGTCCAGGCAGAAGAGATAGACGGCTCTGTCACCAGGGAAAGTTCACTGTTTTTTCCTTCTATGAGCATCCAGAAAGTGTCTGTACTTAAGAACTTATTTGGAACAAACTTATTTGGAACAGGTTTGCTATTTACGAACGTAGCTTTTCAGTTTTGGTACTTTCTGCTGGTCTCTGAAGCTTGTATCTCTATCTCTCTCCTCGTCACAGATGGTTTCAACAGCTTGAGCTCGCCTCTTTGCAGATGATGCCAGATGCTCCCTCTCTAACAGGAGGTTTTAGTTCTCTCTCACCCATGTACACACAAACAGGTGATACCAGATGCCCCCTCAACTCCAGGCCTCACCCAAGTAAGTGCAAATACACACACCCAAGCAATACAGTAGATCTGCATATACTAAACAAATTAAGCCAGGTATGTTTTCATGAGTTAGGACTTGCTGGAAGAACTCTGTCTTTCAGTGGCTCCTCCAATGTTTAATCAATATTAACTCTTCTCCTGCTTTGCACCTATTTCTTCCTCTCTCTAAATCAACTGTAAATAGATTACAATTTAACACTTGAGACTTAAAGGGCTAATACAAGGTAGTTTAATTTATACACAGGCCACAGATTTACAATAAGATCCTTTATAAGGTAAATGTCTATCCCATTTATTTCTGGATCTGTTAAAAGTGTTTATTCAACTGTTATTAGAAAACTAATAAACCCACCTTTTGTTTTGATGAAACGAATCATGTATATACATCATTTCCTATGGAAATAATATATATGTTACCCCCAAAAGCTGTAAAAACAAAATGTATGTTCTACTGCAGGAATACTGCAAAGTTAAAAATGTATTTCTAACTGACATTTAGTGCCTGCTAAACAGCACCTACATCATATCTACTATTACTGTAAAAAATGTATAACTGTAAGTCAAGGATGTTAGGGAAATAAGATTTTCCTCTGTTGCCAATTTGTTTATTTTATATCCTTTCAGCACTTTGCAGATGTCAGTCAAACCCTTCATGCCAGTTTTTCTCAAAGTGGTAGACAGAGACAAGTGACACTTTGAAACATACTAAACGATAACATCTTATCATCTTGTTCCATCTTGTTCTGCAGGTGGTCCTACTTAGACCACTACTGTAGAAAAATACCTTGAAAAATTTGAGATCCTGCACTGTTTAAAAGGCAAACGCAGAAAATAAGTCTTGGGATGGTATATAATGTGTAATTAACCCTGTATTAGTATCCTGGAAAATATAATCAGTCAAATAAAAACAAGTGAGAGGCTTATATAGTCTCTATTGTTCATATTGTGGGATGCAGGTTTTTCTTTAAAATATTTTGCATTTTATCCTCTCTTTAAAATATATTGTGTGGCCTATAAAGTGTTATTTCAAGGGAAAATTATTTACTTGAGTTACACTGTATATTTTCTCAAATACTATGAATAAATTAGCTAATATTCTGTGAAACTTCTTGAAGATAATCCTGTAATTCAATACAGAAATATGTGAACAAGGTGTTTTATATTGCCTGGCTTTGTTGAGAAAAAAATATTTTTTAATCTTTCCAGCATTCCGGACATGTTTTAACATTATTGGAGGTCTGACCCTAGACATGTTGGACCTACTGTGTATCTTCAGGTGGTCTGCAAAAGCCCAGCAAACCTAGAGCTAGGCATTCTGTATGTGTTTAAAACATCTGTATATTACATACACATACAGCATAAAGTCTCTGATCATATGCCTAACCAGGTGTATGCTCAGACCCTCCAGTGCTTTCAAGAAAGCCCTAGGACACTTTCTAAGCCAACACTTTGCTTTAACAGAGGAAGAACTGATTAAAACAGTGTGTAACTTTTAGATTTCTCTTTATCTAGACTCAAGAGTTCAGTTAGATGTGTTCCAGATGGCTCTTTTCATGGTCTGGCAAAACTGTGACTAAAGTATACCCACATGCATTAAGTCAAAGCAAAGGCATCCGAGAATACCACTTTCCTGCACTGGGTATTTCAATTCCACTCAATATGCACAGGTATAATAAAGAAAACACTGCAAGTGATTGCCTTAGCACTGGGATGTTCTAAATAAACTACCTTCTTGACAGAGATTATAGACTCAACTTGGTCTTTTCAACCAAACAGCATTTTCAATAGGAAACACTAACTCCTTTCTAAATCTTTCACATTAGATTCCAGGACCAAAGTATTCAGGTTACAGTTTAAATACCCGAGTTGTTCTTTAATCTATTCCATGCACATAAAATTCAAAACTATTATATGCAATTATCTCTTCTTGGATGAGTCAAACCTGTCAGTGTTGTTTCCCTGAGATTTTGAAAATAGCAATTTCAGTGCCTGGTAGCATGAAATTGTCTAGAAATTATCCAAAAGGTAAGCATCAACTTAATGGCAAAAATACAGACCCTTGATCACTGGGGGTGTTTTAGAGCAGGCTGGATAGTTGACTTCATTTCTTATTCTCAATTTGATAAATTAATCTCTCCTGCGAGTAAAACTGCTTCTCAAAGTGCTAAGACTCAGTCAGACTCAGTACATTTTTATTGCTGTTGATGAAGCTTTTTTTTGTAAATCATCAACCTGAGGGTACTCTAGCTCAATAAATATTGTGACTTTTTTTTTTTTTTTAATCTGCTGGCTTTTCATTGACTTGAGTATGAGACATGGTAGCGACTCATCATAACTAGTCTTTATACTCACCAGGTATGATACATTTGGGATTAAAAAAAAATCATGCAAGACATGAGTTGTCTTGGAAACAATGAGTGTATAAAACTTGCTCTTAGTTACTTATTATGTAAGATACATATCTTTAACCAGCAGTGAATCCAAGCAATCTTAATAGCACAGATGTTGGTCATTGCATAAAATCTGTAGGCAAACTTTCAAAGACTCATAATCACCCTCCTGGAATAACTGTATAAACCTTGGCAGTGATAATGTGTGGAAGAAAGAGGAGAGGGTAGGAAGTAACGGTAATCTTCTATGAGAAAACAGCAAATGGAGAAAGGCTACAAATGTGGGCTGCTGTTCACAGAAAGGATGTCGATAAAAATAAGTGAATAATTAATGACGTGGGGAAAGGGACATTACCAAAGGTGAAAAAAAAAGAAAAAAGAAAGAAAACAAGAGAGAGAGAGAGAGAGAGAGAGAGAACTGTATATGAATCACAGAGGGGGGCAGACTGAGTAAATTTTCACAGTCATTTATGGTCTGAAACAGAGGTGGCTTTGCCATCTTTACAGAAATGCAGTGTATAGAACTACAGAAAAAGTGATGTTTCTCAACAACCATTATACTGTTGTCTCTCATGTTTTCTTTGTTAGAGACTCAGTCTATTTTGGAGTAGTTTGCCTCAAGTTTTAGTCCTTTGTAGAGCTGTACCAAAGAGTCAGAACCTGTCTAGAGGGGAAATCAATGAAATACTTAGAACAATGGCAATGTTTCTAATGAGTAGGACAGTGCAACTTCCTTTAGCTTATACTTTTCTTGGTCAACATGTGGCTAAAAAGTTCCCAATTACAGTATTGGATTCTCAAAAAAGGAGAGAGTGAATCTAAGATTCATGCCAAAAGGTAACACTGCAAAAGAAACCTCAGTCCTCTGCACAACTTTCTCAAGCCTATTTTCTTAGGAACTCTAGCTGAAAACTTGATGAAATGTCAAGTCTTCACAGGTTTGCCCTTAATGAGCAAAACTTCAATTATACTTCAAGGCATTCTACTTCTTTGAGGCTTTTTTTTTTTACTTGAAACTCTCAGTCTCCAGCTGTTAAAGTCATGTTTCAGAGACCTGGGAGATATTATCAATTTTTCTTTGCCAAAAAAAAAATCACTACCTTTAGGCAAGGTGTGAATACTAGATTACTGCGTTTTTTGCTTCCAGTGTCTAATTATTTTGTTTCCTAAACCTAGGTGACTTATTCTTTTACTAACATGTTCAGTACAAATATTGAAAAATTAGAGCTCCTACCTTTCTTCCAGTGTCACAGTTATGCGTCACAAATAGCACTAATGAAGCCAAGGGGCTTATCCATATTTATATCGGTGTAAAGGACAAGAGAGCTTGTTTGTGGTCCTATTCATTGATTGTATAAACTTTTGTTTTATATTTTTTCCCAAAGTTGAAATTTTTTAAAACAATAATTAAGCAAACAAAAATTAATCTTTTATTCAAAATAGTACAGTCTTATTTTTATCTCCTTACTATGTCACATGCATAGCTCCAGAACTTCATATAAATTTTTAGAAGTTTTTTTCTTTCCATTTCAGATTTAAAAATAACTACATTATATTGTATCACACACAGGAAAATATAATGTAGATATTAAATAAGGTTAAGAAGTTAGAAGCACTTGCAGCAACTTTTTTTTTCCATATTGAGTATATTTGTTCTTAATGGAGGAGCATTTACTAACTTTTCAAACTATTTCAAATGTTCATCCAACATATGAAGAAATGCAGAAACACTGACCTTTGATCTTGCAGTGTTACAGTGACTGACTGCAAATTCCAGTGTTAAAAAGGATATGAATTAGACTCAAATAAATGTTCAGTGTTATAAATATAAGAATTGGAGGATAAAACAAAAATGGTTATTATAAGAAATTTTAAAAGGAGAGAGATTAAAAATACCTTTTATTTTTTCCTCAAAGACATTGGAGGATGTTCCTTTTTGATACCTTGTTAAAATGTAGACATGTGAGGATCATTAACTGTCAGAAGTTTTGGGATTGGTTTGGTTGGTTTTTCCCCATCTGTTTGAGGGAGGTGATTCTGCCCATCTGCTCTGCTCTGGTGAGACCTCACCTAGAGTACTGAATCCAGCTCTGGAGCCCTCAGCACAAGAAGGACATGGAACTGTTGGAGCGGGTCCAGAGGAGGGCTACTAAAATGATCCGAGGGCTGGAGCACCTGTCTTATGAGGACAGGCTGGGTGAGCTGGGGTTGTTCAGCCTGGAGAAGAGAGGGCTGTGGGGAGACCTGATTACGGCCTTTCAGTACTTAAAGGGGGCCTATAGGAAAGATGGGGAAAATCTTTTTAGTAGGGCCAGCTGTGACAGGACAAGGGGTAATGGTTTTAAACAAAACCAGGGTAGGTTCTCTAGTCCAGATTATGATTCTTTTACTGAGTGTTATAAGAATCTGCCATATATAACACGCAGACTGCAGAAGAAAAGAAATGTAATTGCCCAGTTTTATAGTCTGAAATTTTGGGACTGAGTAAATAATGTCCAGATATTCAAAGCTATTTATGAAACTTAATGGAAAATGTTACTCTCACCTAATTATGGCTATCTAAGGGATAAGTATCTAAACCTAATGGTTTAGGCTCTAAACCATTTAAGCCTGTTTCAGGCTCTGTTAAATTCGCACAAGACTCCCTAAAATGATGTGTGAGAACTGGGGACAGAGCTAAGTATTCCAAGACCCTTGTAGTGTGCCTTGGTTCCAAGGCTAACCACAGTTATGTGCTGTGACCAATGAGGGACTCTCTGGAGCACAACATTAATTAGATGGTGCACTTAAACCTGTGTGTGTTCTAATGCATGATAAATTTTCTGCCTTCTCACATCATAAGGACACTGATAGAAAATCTGAAAGTATGCTCAAAGCCAAAGGGAAGAAGAAAAGAATTATCTCCCCTCTCCAAAACACCCCAAAACTTGCCTCTCACAAGGGCTACCTCATGTTTAAGTGAAGAAATACAAAGGAAGTCACAACACAGGCTGAATCTGCAAAGATTATTTAAAATTTAGTTGCATAACAGAGTATTTAAGTCTCACCAGTTGAAAAGACTAAAGGATTCAGAAGATAAGTAATCCCAAACACTTTTTCCATTAGTGTTAGCTGGTGTCATACCTCATTACTGGTCAAGTATCTCAATAACATTGTATTTAGAGTATTAAATGTGCCTAGAAACATTCACTGGCATCTGTGATTATAATCTTTACTGTAAATACACCAGATAAATTGGCTAGGAGGAAAGGACCATGCCTACCCTCCAGATAAGGAATATTTTAATTAGTCCATCGAATTTTGTGTAGGAAGGAGGACATCCTCTTAGTGGTTGCAGTGTGTGCAAGATGTTTGCAAGTCTTCTTGCTCTGACTGGGGTTACAGGTTTGGAGGAAGGCACAGCAATTAGAAAACTACACATGGAATTATTGCAGTTTTAGAAGCTGATAGGTGTTGAGAATTTTTTTTTAAGGACTTTACAAGGAGAGTATGGCAATTTACATATTTTATAATTCTTTCTTCCCTTTCTGCAGAGAACCTATAAGAATGTTACTCTATACATTCCAGAATGGTGTAGAGAGAACAAAACAGAGGGACTGTAATTCTCCACAGTTCATCTCTAAATATAACAAGTCATTGTCCAGTACAATTGCTGTAGTTACACAGCTAACAACCTCACTTGGAGAGCATTTCCACCACAAAGTCAAACCTGTCAATTGAGTGTTTAAATGACAACGCATCGTACTTTTGATTTTGACTTTGCTTTAAAAATTAAGACTTTTTTAATAGTTGTCTTTATTAAAAAAAAAACCTTCCCACCGTTGCCTCATGAATTAGAATATTGATTTGCTGTTTGTAAAATCATGTTATAAACGCGAAAGGTTCTTCTAATAATTCTTATCTAGATTATTAACAAAGTCTCTAATCTACAGTAACCTTTCTTTCAATGTTACATTATTCAATTGTTTTCAGATTAATATGTATAACCTTTAACAAACTTTATATTAAAACAATTTTTTAATTTGTAAACTTCAAAATCTCTTGTCCTACTAGTATGTCCTCTCATCAACTGTTAGGATTCAGAACACAAGTCTCATTCTTAAAGTACAGTAGGCCACACATGTACAGTTTAGTTCCCTACCATTTCAATAACTAGATTACCCTAATCAATTAGTCTAAAAGAAACAAAGTAGTTGTAAATTTATTGTCAATATGATGTATGTAAGGCTTTTTAAGTTAAGAGGCATTAACTGTAGAAAGGAAAAGAAGGAAAAAAATATTCCCACTGCTCTAGAAAACTAGAGGAACTTATTCAAGGTTTTCTCCTCCACTGGCATGCAGGCATGCTACAGAAGGTATAATTTTCTAGGGTTTTCTTTCTCAGAGTTATTACAGAAATATTCATGTGTTCTGGTAGAAACTGCTGCATATTTTGCTCTTTTGAATCTTAGTTCATTTAGTCAGGTGCCTACATATATTCTAATATTCACATTTCTTTTTCATATATTATAAGAAAAAAGAATATGTAAAACAGAATAAGATACAAAAAGAATGAGGTTTCCATAAAAAGGAAAAGTTTGTATGATGAAGACTGAATAGGTTTCCAGCTGTAAGGCAAATGAGATATCTGGTCTTCAGTTGTCAGGGCTGGCAAACAAGATATTTCAAAAAGTGAAAATAAAAATGCCATTAGGAGAAAAAGGAAACAAAAGTTTGGATAGCACAGGAAGAGACGCAAGATTTCCAGAATATTGTTTAACTTGACTGGAAATTTATTAGGTAGGATACCTGAAACAGGCTACCTTCTATAAGGTCTGGTTGAAGTAGATCAGGAAGACCTGTCTTCTGTAGTGTCTTCCAAAACTCCTGTCAGGCAAAATACTTGACTTCAGCTGCACCTGTGGAAAATTTCAATTTTGTAGAAAAACCATCTGCTGATATAAAGTTTTCTATGAAAAAAAAAATCAGATGTAAGAAGTAGATATAAATTAACATATTCAAAGACCTTTTCCCCATGAGGAGAGTAAAACAATGGGGCCGGTTGCCCAGAGAGATTGTGCATCCCCTTCATTGGTGGTTACCCAACTAGATAAAGCAACCTTGTCAGATCCAACAGGTGACATTGCTTTGTGCAGGGACCTGGACTAGACACATTCTGAGGTCACTTTTGACCTGAATTATCCTATGATTATTTGATTATTTAAAATTCAGTTGCAATCTCCAGACACATCTGCATGTTTTTCGTGCCAGACAAATCAACTATGTCTGATGCTTGCAGACTCAACCCCATATGTCAATAACTGCCCAGTTTTTGCTTCAAATATGTTAGAGCATAACGACATAGACTACTTTCTGACTATTGTTTCACAATTCTCTCTCTTCATGAGGAAGGGGAGTGAAAGAACAACTGGGTGGATATCTGGGAGCTGGCCAAAGTCAGCCAACCACAGCTCCATCACTCACTTATGAAAACACTTTTTTATTTTCAGTGGTCAAACACTGGAGATATTCAAAACCTCTCTGGACATGAACTTGGACAACTAGCTCTAGCTGACCCTGCTTGAGCAAAAGCATTGCACTAGAAGATCTCAAGAAGTCCTTTTAACCTAAATAATTTTGTGATTTTGTGAATAGTTAAAAATTATAACCAGGAATTACTGAAAATTCTTCAGCAATTTTTTCTTTGAGGACGTACTGGTTTTGTCTGGGATAATTTCCTTCATAGTAGCTTGTATGGTGCTATGTTTTGGATTTATGGACTAGGTTTTGAAAGAAAATAAGGGAGTGGGACATTCAGATAATTTTATTCAAAGTGTTTTGGGAACATTGTTCTCCAAAGCATTTTTAGAAAATTCCAGCTCATGTTTTTGTGACTGAATTGAGAAGTCTCATTAAAGTACCAGTGAGAAGATTGTTTATCTTCCTGCTTGCTCTTTGAGAAAATAGTTCTGATAAACATGTTAAAAATACTTTTCACCAGTTGCTTCCACTGTGGCTGAAGGGGAAACTTGATAGGCAGAAGAGGAAAACCTGTCTCTACAAATGTATTGTAAATAAGTTCATAGCATTGTAAAACGTGAAAAGAGAATAAAGGTAGTACATCTCCACTTTAATTTATCACATTAAAAAAAATCAACAGGTGGCAATTTCCACTCTACTGAGACACATAAAGAGGAGAGAAACAGGGTTTTCTGAGGTTTGTGGTTTGAGGGGTTTGGGGGTTTTTTTGGTGGGGTTTTTAATTAGAGCTTAATAAAAATATATACAACATTCAACTGCTGTAATAAAAAGCAGTTGACAGGTAATTGCAAAGGCAAAGCCCTAGGAATAATTTGTCATATTTATGTCTGTTTTGTTTCCTAAATTCCCAGAAAATCATCTGTGAAGGTGAAACCTCGCTGATTGTAGGTTTTAATTTTTTGGTGATTGTTCAAATAATTAAAACCAGCTGTAAATGTAAATGAAGCATTAAGCTAACATTAATATAAATTTCTCAGTGATATTTCAAGCTAATTGATATTCAGCTAATTATGAGCTATAGCAACATTGGTGCCAATTATTGTAAGGAATTAGCACACTGGGTTACTCCTACAAAAGAGGTAATTTTTCATTACTTCTGTTGAGTATAAGCAAAGCAATGTGTTAAGTCAGTTTTTAACATCTTCATTAATGATCTGGAAAAAACAGAAGCAGCATGTTAATTAAACTTATGTACACGTTTAAGCTAACAGCCTATTGTTAATGTTTAAAAGGAAAGTAAGGAAATAAAAGGTGGCACAAACTTAAAAGAGAATGGTTTATATAAAATGATCTCTGATGTTAATAATATTTTTTAAATATTTAGATAATTAGTCAAAATTCAACAATTACTCTTGAATTGTTGAAAGGCAATCGGACTGAGGCATAAAAAAGACCTGACTTCATAAGATGATTCTGGGAAGAAGGGACCTCAGGACATCTCTAGTCCAACTCCCTGCTCAAATTGGAGTCAGTTCTGAGATCAAACCAGGCTGTTCAGGACTGTGTCCAGTCAAACTTTGCTAACCACCAAGGACAGAGACTGTACAGCCTCTCTGGAAAACCTGTTCCCATGTTTGTCTGTCCTCGTGATGAAAAGATTTTTCCTTAATTCCAGTCTGAGACCCTCTTTTTTCAACTTATTCCCAAAGTCACTTGTTGTCCTGCTCTGCACCTCTCAGATCTTGAGTTTCAAGTCTCTTGCTGAATCAGCTTTGGTAGTCCTCATCAATTATAAAGTGAGGAAGTGGGAAAAGAACATATTTCTTGCATTAATTAGTATATATATATTCAAAGTAAAAGTTTGTAATTAGTGCTAAATTGTGTTTGCTGAGTGAAGTAAGAACAGAAAGGTAAGGAGAGGAAGCCAAAACATCTTAAGGTTTCCAATTAAAATGCTTTTTCAACTTAGTTTCCAAACCAGATTATTTATGTGGGTGTGGGTAGAAAACTTTGAAAGAGGTAAGGAAGAATAAGGATTTGAAGGGTCAGCAAGGACCTCCCTTGCCCAAATGTGAACAATAGCATCTCTTCCATCTACTTTCAACAGCTCTCAGGGCTCTCTCTGTGAAGCCCTGCTCCTCCTAGGGAAGTGCCTTCTTACAGCAGGAGTAAGAAGCATAAGACATCTTAAGATCCCTCCTACATGTACACACCCTCTTGCCTTTTGCACTTTCTTATGTGAGGACCTAGAAAGAGGACTTGAGCTTGCTATTTTGCTTTTATGGGATCTGGAAGAGCAGCTTCAAACACATCTGTGCCCTGCCTGCACAGACGTAGCAAAAGCCTGCAGCATCTACAAGGACATTTGGGAATCATTTTCAAATCAAGCTAAAATGTGCTAGTTAAAGAGACTAAGCCTGGGCCAAGCAGAGAAAAGCTCTCTGAAGAGTTAATATGCAACTCTGTCTGTCTGAAAGCACACAGCAAAATTATGTATTATACTGGGAGCTAGTTTAAATGGTTATGTTTATGTTACCCAATATAGAATTAAAATATTTTTTTCTTGAAAATTGAATGGAAAAATAATATATGATAGTGTAGCTAAGCAAGCACCTGTAAAAGGAGATAGAATAAAGAAGATTTTTTTGCACAAGAAATAATTTCTTCTCTTTAGAATTCTGCCTTTGCCAAATAAACAATAATCTTTTTATTCAGTAGTATCAGTCATTTGTTCTAATATGGAATGACTTTTCTGAAAACATGTTTATAGTTAGGAGTGCTTTGCTGGCACATGATTATTGGAATAACTGATTTTTCAGCTCAATGAACAAAAGTATGTGTTCAGAGAGAAAATTTTCAGACAGACATCTTTTAGATCACTTGGGAGAAAGAAAATCCTTTTCACTTTGAATAAAACCAAAGTTCTGTATTTAGAAGAGAATTCAAATCCACCTGTCATCCATAACAAGAAAATGAATGGTCTTCCCTCAATCCCTTGACTTGCTTGAAACCCTAGACAACTCACTTGAAATTCATTTATTTTTGTCTTCTTCTCTTTTTAGCAGATTTATTCAAAACTAGTTTAAAATTTTATTAGTCATTCAATGCCATCAATGCACAGGCAGTTTGTAAGGCTTGTAAAGCCTGAATCAAAAGAACATTCACTGAGACCATTCACTGTTCCTGAGTCTCTGAGACCTCTGAGAGAGCCCTCTATATCCCTGTTCTTTTCCTCAACAATTTATTTTTTATTAGTTTACATTTAATTATTTTGAATATATTACACAATTATTAACTTTAACTAAAGGTCTTAATTAGCAACGGTCTACAAGCACCATTAGGAGACTTAGCTGATTTTTGTGTTCAGATCTTTGCTTTAATGAAAAGCTGTTCCAAGGGCAATAGCTCCAAAGAAAAGGGCTGAGAAGGAGCTGCACTTGACCACTGCATAGGACATCATTCGGTCTCCATACACGAGGCAACTAGGAGACTTGCATCATGCTAAGAACCTGAGGGATGGAAAGCAGATGTGGAGGAGTGGCTGAGTGAGAATGGGCATGATTTAGTCCCATTCGACAGCCCCTGCTCTTAAGCAGATGTGGGCGGAACTATGACCGGAAGAGAAGGTGAAGCCCCTCCACCGGACAGATGATCCGTCCCAGTCACAGTAGCAATGTCGGCATGTGTATAACGGTGTTCTACCAATCACAGTGTGACGTGTATGTATGTTATTGTTTTCTGCCTATATATACTTTCGTTAGCTGCGCAATAAAGGAGAACGACCATACTCATTGAGATTCCATCGTTACTCCATGCCGGCTTCCCCTTCTGACATCTGGTAGCAGAAGATGGTTAAAGGTTGACAGTTAACGGCTCTGATATCAGAGCTTAGCCGGACTAAATTTCTCCGAGACTGCGGTAAGCAGCGAGAGGAGGGGAACTAGGAAGCAAGGCATCTGGGAGAGTGCTCAACACTGACCGAGTTAGCCGCTCAACTCCCAGAGTCGTTGCTCGCAGATATCCTTTCTGAGAAAGGGGCGAGACAACGGTTGCTGGGGGAGTGTGCTCGACATGGATCGAGGTGGCTCCTCGACCCCTGGCAGGGAATCCGGCACAGCAATGGAGATAGAAGCTGCAGCCGGATTGCTCTCCAGCATTCTTTCTAAGAGAGGTGTGGAGACAGCAGTGCAGGCACTGACTGATTAAGTTGATTAATTTAGGAAGCCGATGGGGGCACTTTACCAACATGCCTCTGTTATTTTCGGTTGCTGAGTGGAAAGACTTTGGGAAACGATGTGGCAAAAGACAATAACTGGGGACGAAAAAGATGAAAAAAGAAGTAAAAGCAGTCTGAGAGCTGTTGGTGAGATTTGGGTGATTATATGTGGGAACTAACAATAACCGACCGAGATAAAGACATTCACGGCTTTAGAACTACCTGGCGGACTGTCATGAACACCTTGGAGGACGTGTGTGCAGGGATGGGGGTGGCAGCCGCAGCAGTGCAGGCACTGACTCTGCCGCCCCTCCCCCCCCCACCGCCGTCACCGCCTAAGCCAGGCCAACTTGAAACCTTTTTCAGGGTCGGACACTTGCGCCCCATAAAAAGCATGACCAGCCAGCCTATGATGGCACAGTGATTTTATGAAAAGGCCGAAGGATTTGGCTGTGGTTCATCAAAAAAAAAAAAAAAAAAAGGGGGGGGGGGGCAGCCGAGACGTTCCAGCATATTCTCTCTGTGAGAGAACTGAAATATGATAAAAAGACTTTAAATCGCTTATTGCGATGGGGACAGTCACGTTTGTTTTTTTTTTACCTCAGCTCAAGATGCTTTTGATTTAGTCTGCTGGGATAAGCTGGGAGACGCGTTGTGGGATGAGGTCAGCAATGGGTCTAAGGAGGCTGTCGCTTTAATTTCGGCATGGAAACTCATTACCGCGGTACTTAAAGAACTAAAGGCCGAATGATCGGTAGCCACCTGTGCCGCTGAAGCACTAGACGTGAAAAACACCAATGCAGAGGCTTACCCGGCTGATGCTAAGGCATTTTTTGGCGAAGAAAATGATCTGTACGGTATCCTCATATTGCCATCGGCTCCTCCTGAGGAACAGGAGGCTGAGTCAAAAATGAACGTACCTATGATAAATGAAACAGTATTTCCCCCTCCGCCTCATATTCCACCTTTGCCAGAGACATTCTCTCCTGTTGAGGCGCAGGCGATTAGAGAAGAATTGTGTAAGCAAAATCAAGAAACACAAAAAATCATTCAGAAATTAGCCGACTTGTCTCCAACTCGATCCGGAGATGGTCTGTGACGCAGTTATGTTGTTCTTACGAACTGAGTTGTCTAGGCATAATGCTGAAGCGCAAAAGCTAATAGATCGATTGGCTCACCTGCTTGTGCGGGACAATGAGATTTTACCAGGGCTGAAAGAGTTAACAGAGCAAATGGCAAAGTCGGAGAAGCCCTTGATGGAGGCAGGTATGCAGGAATGCGACCACTAATTGCGCCTGAATGAGAAGGAAAACTAGGGAGGATAGCTGAAGAGGAGCAGAAAGAATTAGAATATTGGAGGAGGACATGTGATGAGAACCAGGCCAAGCTCTGACCTCAGGGCCCGACTCACATAATTCCAACACTTTCCCTAATCTACAAGGCTCAGATAGAGACACCCCCCCCCGATCCAATTCAACGGTGGCATGGAGTAATTCAAAATGCAATCATTGAAGGGGACTTTATGCCTAATGCTACTGCCTTTCCTGTTCAGGTGATAGGGGGACATTTTGAGTGATGGCGTCTGTCTTTCTAAGTAACCATTACGCATGATGGAGCCCTGCTTTCCTGGGGATGGTGGGACACCTGCCTGCCCATGGAAAGTGGTGAATGAATTCCTTGCTTTGCTTTGCTTGCATGTGTGGCTTTTGCTTTACCTGTTAAACTGTCTTTATCTCAACCGGGGAGTGAGCGAGTGACTGCATGGTGCTTACCACTACAGTCCCTTTTAGCATGAAAGGTGTATCTGAAAAACACAGAGTTGACAGAATTGGAGTCAGATTTTTGTTTGAGTAGTTTTTAAGATATTCTCAGCAATGATATGGGACTCGAAGGGTTTGAGATAATGACAGGTTTGATTGGAATGTGCTAGATTGAATTTATAGCTGTTATTGCTGTTTAGTTATTAATCAGCAGGCTCCTGTGCTTGAGATGGGGCTTGCTTGCCTTACTGTACATTAGTTCAGTGCTCGTTAGTTGCTGTTTTTTGCTTTTGCTGCTTGCTGTACAGCTGTACTGCTTATCATTTCACTGCGCTGTGCCTGGGAACATTTTGATAACCACCATGGTGATGTGCCTGGGCTGGCAGATAGCCAGGGCATCGCTGCTGTTTCTGTGCTGCTGTGCTGGACAGGCTGTGGGTAAGTCCAAGCCAGAGCAAGAGCAAGAGGAGGAGTTCATAGCAGTGCTAAACCCTAAGGTCTGGTCCAAAGAGACCAGGGGTGGAGATTGTAATGAATATACCTTTAAATTGTTGTAACCCATTATTTGAGTTGCTTGTTCTAGGAATTACTATAGCAAGAACCACCTGAACCAATGGAGGACAAGCCTTACAAGAAGCAGTGCAAGTGCAGCAGTGACCTGACCTGAGTTGGCTTTGGTGCCCAGTTACTCCATGCAACACACCACTTCTCCTGTCCTGAGTGACCAGCATAAGAGATGGAGCCCAAAGTCATGGACTAAATTAACTCAATGGACATTTTGTGGACATTTCTGGACATCTTAAAAGGGCAGTCCATAGACTAAGGGAATGATATCTGTGTAATATATTAAAGGATGGGAAGGGGGTGGTCGTTAACGAAGATATATTGGATGTGTGGGGTTCGATCGAGATTTGCCTGTATCTGTATTTCTTTGCAATTTGAAAAAATCGCCTTTTGCCTTGCTACTACAAGTCCCTGCTTGGCAAAAAAAAAGAAAAAGGGGGAGAAGTCAGTATGTTACCCATAAATGCCAAGCAGGTTTCAGGTCGACAGAGAGAACAGAAGCCATGGTGCACGGTATTAGAACGGCTGTTTCAGCCTCATACCGCTCCAAAAAGTATTTGGCTTTAATGGTCGAGGCTATACTTGTGTCTTGACAGGTTCCAGACCTCTCTGGATGCCAAGCAAGTGGACACGGCCTGTGGTATGGACACAACCATAACCTGAGAAAGGAAAAAGATCAGAATGAACAGGATGACATGGAAATTGGCATGACTAATCTGTTTGAGGGTACAATTCCTGGGGGAAGTAGTAGCAGAAGGGCTAATGACAAAGATTTCACCAAGATCTAACATCTGGGTCACGTTAGCCAATATTACAGGCCAGAGCTCCATGTGCTTAAGTTTGGCCACCCCAGGGAATCCGTTTCGTACATGTCTAACAGGAACCCCTGTGTGGAGACCAGAGGAGTTCTGGGGTTATGTTGGAAATAAGTCTATTTTGAATTTTACCATAGCTAATGTGACCCTGACAGCCCCAGGGCTATCCCCACAACAGCGGGATGGAGAATGGCAAGCCAAAATTGTGGAAAACTTGAATGTTACTCTGATGTCCCCCTCCAGAAGAGCTAGACCTACTGGGGTGTCTTAATGCCTCGTCTGTTGGGAAACAAACTGGGTGGTTTAGATTTGAGTCGCCCTCAGTAACAGACCTCAATACTAACCGTAAGAACTGGGCAACCGTGGATTCCACCCTCCGTCCTGGGGATGTTTACACAGCTCTTTACTCAAAGCTCAACCAGACCGGACAGCCGGCGTGGAAATTGCCGCTGGGCATATTATTAATATGCGGTGACTGGGCCTGGAATGGAATCCCTAAAAGTCCGCACGGGGGACCGTGCTACCTGGGGAAATTGGCTCTATTTCACCCCAGCTTGATAAACCTCATGCAGTGGTCAACGAGTAACATTGGTTATAGATCAAAGAGCGAAATCCATGAATTAGTTTGTAACAACGAGGGAAGCCCCAAGCTTTGGTCGATAACCTGTACAGTGCTCACTTCCCACTTCCTGGGGCTCAGCCAGTTTGGTATATCAGGCTGGCTACGAGTGTTGGTTGAAAAAGGTTTGACCCTTGTAGTAATAATTATAGTAGTTTGCATAGTATTTAGCTGCTTGTTGTCATGTGCTAAGAAAATGATGTCGTGCTTAAGTGAACAGATCTGGATTGTCCAAAAAGAGAAGGATGGCCCCCCAGATGGGACACCGCTTGTGAGTCTTGACAGATCCGTGGGATCATGGGACCTCCAGCCGGCACCGAGGGATTCTCGGGGAGAACCTCTGATCCACGGACCAAGAGATTCTAAGCAAGTCCCCTGGAAAGGTAATAAGGTGCAACAACCCTCAGGGCCACAATGTGTTGTGGAGCTATGTGGACAGTCCAGGTGTGTGACTGATATGATAAAGAGGGCTATTCCTGGAGTTCGGTTAGCACAAAAAACATAGAAGGGGGATTGTGGATACATTCCTAGCAGAACAAGGACATCAGGTTCTGATAGGGTTGGAATGCTCTTAAAGGGGAAATGCTTAGCCAGTGTATGGGACGCTATTAAAGGGGACATGCTTAGTTGCTAGAATAGAGAAGCAGTAACCGCAAGTAGGGTAAAGTAGCCAATGAGTGAGGCTTTGCTGTATATATCCAATCACTATTAGAGAAGTGTATGGACAGTGTGTTACACCTATGAAATTATTGCTTACGCTGTGTGAACCCTGCTCTGCTTTATAAGCATACCTGCCAATGTCATTGGTGGTCCTTGCTATTTAGGTAAATTAACCATGTTTGCACCATCTCTTAGTCAACTTAGGAATATCATTATGTCTGTCGGCCAGAGTCGAACAAAACCTGCCTTATTAACCCCTGATTGTAATGACAATGTTGAACTTTTATCTATAGCTGCTCGCGTTGCTTTAGCTGTTTTTGTACCGGGTGCTGCTGCTGGTAATGCCTTAAAGAATCTAGCACGTCTTGCCTGTTGGTCAGAGAAACAAAGTAATATAACGATGAAGAGTTTAGGAGAATTATTGTTAGATCAAAAAGGTCTATGGCATGCTCTGTTGCAAAATCGTGCTGCGATTGAGTTTCTACTATTGGCACAAGGCCATGGATGTGAAGATTTTGATGGCATGTGCTGTTTTAACCTAAGCGATCATAGTAAGTCAATCCATCAGTCAATTGCCTTGATGAAGAAGAACTTAGAAAAAATACAACAAGATACCAGTCCCTGGAACAAGTGGTTTGAACAATGGGGACTAACAGGATGAGTGAAAGATCTCTTTAAGGAAGGTTTACGCTTGTTAATGCTTTTGGCTGTAGGACTAATAATTATCATTATTATAGTAGGTATTGTGAAACGTTTCTTATCCAAACTAGTATCTACTGTTTTGCTTGTGCAAAAAGAAAAAGGGGGAATTGTGGAGGAGTGGCTGAGTGAGAATGGGCATGATTTAGTCCCATTCGACAGCCCCTGCTCTTAAGCAGATGTGGGCAGAACTATGACCGGAAGAGAAGGTGAAGCCCCTCCGCCGGACAGATGATCCGTCCCAGTCACAGTAGCAATGTCGGCGTGTGTATAACGGTGTTCTACCAATCACAGTGTGACGTGTGTGTATGTTATTGTTTTCTGCCTATATATACTTTTGTTAGCTGCGCAATAAAGGAGAACGACCATACTCATATTGAGATTCCATCATTACTCCATGCCGGCTTCCCCTTCCGACAAGCACACACTTAAGAAAAGAAAGTCTTAGGTATTAGAGAGGAGGAAAAGCCATCTATACCCATGAAGAGGTCTGAGACTACCAGGGTTTTGTCCTTCTGGGATTCCCATTTTGAAATGAGAAGACATAGGGAGAGGATGCCTCACAATAGCCTGATTCACAGGGTACATGGGCTGCAGAGGGATCTGGCACAGTTAATATGCATCTTCCAGAAGTCAGATGACCTTCTAGTTAGATGGAACGTTTAGTAGTATTAGGCAAAGGTGTAATAAATAACCCCCCAAATTAAGGCAAGCTAACAAAAGCTGACAAAAACAAAAGGGAAATTATGAAAGTTTAAAAAGAAAGGAGGGAGAGGATTTCACAGTCAGATGGGAAGAAGAGGAGAAAAAACTGATATTAAAAGGCCAGAGAGAAATCAGTAACCTCCTTACATGATTGGTGACCATGATTTGAGATGAAAGGGGAACTGCTACTGTGTCACTGCTTGCTTATTGAAATGGAAGGATAGCAAACTAGGCTGCATCACCTGCTGTCTTTCTTTCCATCTTTTCTTCTAGAATGATCTAAAAGCCTCTTGTAGTCACAGGAGGTGGATGATGGCTCTGAGAGACTATGCCTTGTGACAGGAGATAGACCTTGGTCAAGAGTCAAAGGTCCTCAGCCCCTGCTCTTGCCAGCAGCAGTAGTGACTGAACTTCTGCATCTAGCTCTAAGAATTTGTTTCATTTGTAGGGCATTGCTACTTCAGGAGACAACAGAGACTTTGGAGGAGATCACTTCTACCTTTTGTAGTGCCAGAGCAAAGAGCAATGAATCTCATTTGCTGCAAGCAGGGGGGTATGACATTTCTTACAGCCCTCTGGCATGTTTGTGAGTACTAGATTGTGCACCACAAGTTTGTCACACTCTTCATACTCCTTAAGCTGCTTATCTAGCTGACCAAGCACTCAGTCTGATCATTAAAGGTAAGCTGCTCAGCATCCACTTCTACCTGCTTTTGCAATGAAGAAGAAAAAAGAATTCTCTGAACTGTCCCTCATCACTGACATAGGCTCAGCTGAAAGTTTTGGGTTCATGCATAAAACAGTAGTGAAAGAAATCACTTCTGTCTAGTCAATACTGCACCCTAACTCTCTCCAAAACAAGACAGGAGCACAAGGAGTGGCCATTCAACTAGGATCACCTATGTACAAGTATCACACATGGTATTTCCCTTTGGCAGAAATTTTTCACCAATTCAGCCCAAATTAAAAATACTTCAGAGTAACTTCATATTGCTTTTTTTTTTCACTACGTACTGTATTCACTTTTTTTTTCTTTAAATACTTCTGATTTGTATAAAAAAATTCCCAGAACTACATAGCTGAACTGTACTAGGAAGGGGGTCATATATGAGTGTAGCTCATGTTCTCCCAGTTACTAGAATTCATTCTTTCTCTATATGTGAAACAAGCAATGCTGGTATAATGTTACTAACAAAAGTATATCTACTTTTAGTGTTTCTGCTGGAGTACATATGTACCTGGATAGATTACAATATGCCAGTAGAAGTTTCATGGAACTTCAGCAGAAGTCAGTGGAAGCAGTGCAAATTTTAGTATGAAAGTTGTTTGGCACACAAGTCAAATGAACAATAAATTAAGCATATTAATCACTCTTGTCTGATTTACTCATGGTTTCAGAATAACACAGGAGATTCAAATTTAACCGCTATAAGGTGAGCACTGATAAAATGGAAGGAAGGGATTACAAGCTCAAAGGAAGATGTTTACTTTAAGGGATACTGAATATATGAATAGTCAGGCATAAAGATTACAGAGGGAAGAGACAAATATCTAATTTATATGACCATTTTAAAAGAGAAGATCTGTAAGGTATTTTAGAGAAGTACTGTTACAAAGCTTAACATAAGGAAGCTGAACACAGCATGAATATTTTTTCTGCAACTTAAGCCAGTTACGGCTGCTTTGGCAAAGGGATGGATTGGATATGGCTTCTTCAGCTTTCTGTCTCAAATGTCTGACGTGTGTGCTAATCAGTTTTGCCTAAATAAGGGTGTCATGACAGTGCCCACAGATATCATATATTGACGAATCTATTCAAGCTACTTTGTTTTCTGAAATTTCACTAGGAAAATTAAATAACCATCGAAAGAATAGCATCACTTCCATCAGTGCCTAACTGCTTCTTAGGAGTATTCAAACTGGGTTATTCCAATGTCATTTCAATTCTTCTTTCTTTGTAAGAGAACTATCCCAAACAATTTGCTTAGAAAGTGAAATCTTCTTATTGCATTAAATTGTCTTTCCACATTATGTTGCTGTCAAAAAATGATGATATATATAAGCCATCAAACATGGTAAATTTGTTTTCATTAGGAAGCTTTTCAATTGTGTCTGTGTGTTGTTTTTTAATCTTCTTATATGTAACCTCTAGGAATTGCAGGGAGATGAGAAGCACACAGATTGCCTGCTTTCTTTTTATTTCTTCTCCTGAGATTTCACTATTGCTTCCAGCAAGTTTAACGTAATCTTTGCACAAACAAATCTTCTCTTTTGTCTTACTAAGCCTTATCTATCAAGCCCATTTCAAGAGCGTAGGTATGAACAATGTAATGATATGCATTTTGAGATATTACAAGCTATATGCAGGACAAGAATACTAATGTGTCTTATAGAAGCATATAGAAAAACAGTGCCATATTGATATTTCATATCCCAGTTACAAGATGGTTCATTGATTTTCCTAAACTCATGCACAGAATGTATTATAACCAAGAAGAACCCCAAATATAAATAATTAATTCAGTATTAGAAAAAAGGTATAAGAAGCAAATAAGCAAGCGGAAAGTTAAAATGACTTATTGCTAAGAAAATGCACATCAGTGATGTTTTAACATTTTCAGTGTTACTGCTTTAAAACTATATCAGTGCTTACTTGAGATCTGATAAATCCTTTAATTTATACAGCAATCAGAATAATACTTGTATTTCATGAATACAAAACAGGGCCAAAACATTTAAGAAAAAATCTAAATTGATAATAAATAATAAATATAGCTTTTCTTTTAAATAGCTTTTATGAAAAAAATTGGAGCAAAAATATTTATGATATGAATATCATAGAATCATAGAATGTTTTGGGTTGGAAGGGACCACTAGAGGTCATATAGTCCAACCCCCCTGCAGTCAGCAGGGACACTGCTAACTAGATCAGGCTGCTCAGAGCCCCATCCAACCTGGCCTTGAATGTTTCCAGGGATGGGGCCTCCACTACCTCTCTGGGCAACCTGTTCCAGTGTTTTACCACCCTCATTGTTAAGAATTTCTTCCTTATATCCAGTCTAAACCTACCCTGTTTTAGTTTAAAACCATTACCCCTTGTCCTAACGCAGCTGGCCCTACTAAAAAGATTTTCCCCCTCTTTCCTATAGGCCCCCTTTAGGTATTGAAAGGCCGCAATCAGGTCTCCCCGCAGCCTTCTTTTCTCCAGACTGAACAAGCCCAACTCTCTCAGCCTGTCCTCATAGGAGAGGTGCTCCAGCCCTCAGATCATTTTTGTAGCCCTCCTTTGGACCCGCTCCAACAGTTCCATGTCCTTCTTGTGCTGAGGGCTCCAGAGCTGAATGCAGTACTCTAGGTGAGGTCTCACCAGAGCAGAGCAGATGGGCAGAATCACCTCCCTCGACCTGCTGGCCACGCTCCTCCTGATGCAGCCCAGAGTACAGTTGGCCTTCTGGGCTGCCAGTGCACATTGTTGACTCATGTCCAGCTTTTCGTCCATCAGTACTCCCAAGTCCCTCTCAGCAGGGCTGCTCTCAATCCTTTCTTTCCTCAGCCTGTATTGATACTGGGGGTTACCCCAACCCAGGTGCAGGACCTTGCACTTGGCCTTGTTGAACCTCATGAGGTTCACACAAGCCCACCTCTCCAGCCTGTCCAGGTCCCTCTGGATGACATCCCATCCTTCTGGTGTGTCAACCGCACCACTCAGCTTGGTGTCATCTGCAAACTTGCTGAGAGTGCACTCGATCTCACTGTCTAAGTCATTGATGAAGACATTAAACAGCACCGGTCCCAGTACGGACCCCTGAGGGACACCACTTGTCACCGGCTTCCATCTGGACATCGAGCCATTGAGCACTACCCTCTGGATGCGACCATCCAGCCAGTTCCTTATCCACTGAACAGTCCACCCATCAAATCCATAGCTCTCCAATTGAGAGAGAAGGATGTTGTGGGGGATCGTGTCAAAGGTCTTGCAGAAGTCCAGATAGATGACATCAATTGGCTTTCCTTTGTCCACTGTTGTTGTCACACCATCATAGAAAGTCACTAGGTTCGTCAGGCAGGACTTGCCTTTGGTGAAGCCATGCTGGCTATCTCGAATTACCTCCCTGGCCTCCATGTGCTTTAGCATAGCTTCTAGGAGGATCTGCTCCATGATCTTCCCAGGCACAGAGGTGAGGCTGACAGGTCGGTAGTTCCCAGGGTCTTCCTTTCTACCCTTTTTGAAAATGGGCACAATGTTTCCCTTCTTCCAGTCACCAGGGACTTCACTTGACTGCCATGACATTTCAAATATCATGGAGAGTGGCTTGGCGACTACATTGGCCAATTCCCTCAGGACTCTGGGATGCATCTCGTCAGGTCCCATGGACTTATGTGCATTCAGGTTCCTCAGGTGGTCACGAACCTGGTCTTCTCCTATAGCAGGAGGGGTTTTGCCCTCCCGGTCCTCCTCATGCCATTCATCAACTTGGGAGGGGTGAGGAGAAAGGTTGCCAGTGAAGACTGAGGCAAAAAAGTTGTTGAGTACCTCCGTCTTCTCCTCATCTGCTGTTATCAGCTTGCCAGTCTCACTCATCAGCGAGGGTACACTCTCTTTAACCATCCTTTTCCGGCTGATATACCTGTAGAAGCCCTTCTTGTTATTCTTTGCATCCCTAGCCAAGTTTAGCTCCAGCTGCGCCTTGGCCTTCCTGACCCCATTCCTACACAACCAGACCGCTTCCCTATACTCTTCCCAGGATGCCTGTCCCTGCTTCCACTGCCTGTGCAGTTCCCTCTTCCTCCTTAGTTTGACCAGAATCTCTTGTCTCAACCACGCCAGTCTCTTCCCTTCTTTGTCCGATTTCTTACACCTCAGGATCGAGAGCTCTTGCGCTCTGTGGATCACTTCCTTAAAGATCTGCCAGCTCTGTTCTGTTCCCCTGTCCCTGAGGACAGTTTCCCAGGGAGTCCTACTGACTATCTCCTTGAGGAGCTGGAAGTTTGCTTTTCTAAAATTCAGTTTCTTAGTCCGTCCAGTTCTGAAATATTACTGAGTTTGAATTAATAACAAACCAGTTATTTTTCTTCCCTTGTATGTACTATTTTTATATTATTTTTACTAGCAAATAATCTTAAAAAACATGCCCCTGGGGGTGATAAAGTAAATTTACCCATTACTTTATAGTGGAGATCCTCAAGGGGACTTCAAAGATTTTCAGAACCAGCACACTGTATTTCAGAAGCCTTAGAAAATGGTTTATGTTTGTATTTAAGTCTTTCTTTTTATTTTTTTCCAAAAGGACCTTGCATATATTTTAGCTACCATTTACTCAACTCTTGACAGCTCCCTGGTTTAAAAGTACACTACAAAGAAGCACATGTATATTCATAAAGAATAAACTGTATTTGGGCTAGGGAAAACATTTTTTATTGCATTTATATTTCTTTGTAAGTTTGGGCGATTTTACTGTTCATGAAAATGAGAGATTTATATTACAGGCTGGTTCAAGGCACAGTGCTGACAGGTGCTGTGCATTAACATCTCTATACATCTCTGCAAAAGGCACTCCACTCCTGACTTACAACACCTCTGCTGCTCTAATACTCTTTGCCTACATTTTCCCTGTGCCAAGGTTGTCAGATTTTTGTTGAGTTGTGTGGTGGGTTTTGAACTAGCCAGACTTACTCTTAGGAGTACAATAAGATCACCAAACTAAATTTGCATTTTTTCTAACCTGGAAGTAAAAGTAATGTAAACCAAACATATTAGTCCTCCCTTTGGCTACTTCATTGACTTTAGTACCTCCACTCATTTTCAAAGTGAAGATGTGACTACTGCACTTTGACATCTTCCTGAGTGTCAGTCAAACCTCCTCTGAATGAAGCATCTAAAGTTGCTGTAAAAGGTTGTAGGGTTTAGGAACTTTTCTACTTTCTGTAATAAAATGGGCGTGTACATGGGAAATCTAGGGTTCTGTGGAGACTGCATTCTCTATTCTGTTATGCCAATAAAAGAGCTTTATTGTTTAAATACAGTGAGGTCTCCTTTCTTAAGGTTAATATAAGTGCTGTGAAAAATCTTTGAGAGTAAAGCCCTCTGGAGCTGAAGGCATGAGGCAAATGGAACTGAGAGAGTTTGGCACTTCCAGGCCCTTGAAAGCCTTTGACACTGAAACTTAGCTAAAGTCATTGTTTCTTAATATTTCCATGTGACAAAGTCCAGTTTCACACCAGGTTAATAGAAAATCAGTTTCTATGTCCTGTTGTCCTACTTCAGCTTATGCAACACCTTTGTGAAAAATTTAAGTCTTCTCTTCTTTTGTAGTTATCCCTTGGAAATCTGATTTCTGATCTTACTTGTTACCTGAACTACATAGCCTAAAATGACAGCCAATATTTGAATACTGTAGATAATGTTTCAGTTAATCAGAGCAGAACAACTTTTTTTCAGAATGTATAAACCATTCATACACAGAAAATTCCCTCTACTCAAAAGTTCCTACAACTTAGCTACTTAATTTCCTTGCTGTATAATCTATTTTCAGTGATACTCACTGAGAAGACGCCTGGATAGTTGGAAAAAAAATGTGTATATTTTTTCCAGATCTGCAACTTTTTGATTTCTAGAGAAAAAAACTGGAAAAGCTGTATGTATCTATGTATCCATATAGTAAACTCATGATAATGGAATTCCAGACTCCCCTTCTGATTTAAAATATGTAAGTTAAAACTTTGTGTATGAGTTGATGGTCTCACAATCTTGCCTCATTTTCTTTTTATTCGTCTGCTCACCAAGACACTGTTTTGAGAATGGGGTTATGTTTCCTGATTCCTCTTATTTTAGAAAAACCTAAAGTAGCCAGTTACAGAGCTCTGGCTCCTTCACTCTGACTCAAACTCTCAAGTTATGCAGTAGTTTAAATCTAGCAATGACTATAAAGCTTTCTGTGACACCTTAAATTGCACCCACTTTCATTCTCTCCAAAACCTTTGAATTTTCACTTGGTTCATCAGAAAGTGAATCAGTTTTATTCATCTTACCCTGCAGTCTCACCACTCTCATTCCTCTTAAGATTCAGTTTTACTGGAGGGGAAGGGAGAAATCCAGTCGATTTCCCCAAATGGTTCACATGGTTTGCAAAATGCATTGAACGTGCATTTAACTAAGGTACACACATATGGAATAAAAACTTAGCAGAAGTACACACAGCTGGCCTGTAAAGTTTGGAATGTAAAGCAATTTAGATTCTATGAACTTCTTTCATTTGGAGCTCTATTTTTTTTAAAAAAAAATTTTTCTGTGATTGATGGGAATGAAAAACATTAGCCCATCTTATTTACTTGTTTTATTACATTCAAATAAAGAGAGATTGTGAACAAAGATGCAGAATTTTTTAATTAAGATACAAAAAATATATTTTCCTTGACTTTTGGAAATTTTACATACATCTTTTCTTATTTTATACATGCAAATGTATATCCTTATCCCTAACCATATCCCTATCCCTATCCTTATCCATATCCATACATTCCTGGGGTTAGAAGTTAGAAAGTTTAATATAAAAAAAATGACATCACAAATGAAATTGACATGTAGGGATTTTCATTTTATAAATTCTACATAAATATAAAGGCATATTATGTAAGTGAACATGGAATTTTCCATATGGTCAGCATTCCTACTGCTAGGCTACATGTCAAACTCAGAATTTACAGTTCATTCCAGGTTATTGTAGGGACTATTACTTCACTCACATTTGTTGGATAACCAACAGACTATGTTAATCTAGTTTTAAGCTAAAAAATACATGTCTTTAGGGCTCCTTTCAGACAGTTTCCTGACACCAACTTGAGATTTGACATTTTGCTGGCACTTCAGGCTGCACACCAAGGCTGTCTGTGTGAGAGCTCCTGGCACTTCACTGTACAAATCAGTTCCTGTGCAATTTAACAGCATGGTGTAATCTTTTATGAAGTATTTCTAGTAGAGAAAAGTTTTGATTTACAACAATTACAGAATCTTTCCCACTTTTCTCTCCTGTAGGGTCTGAATGTCAAAGGTACTAAGAAGAGTGTCATGGATATTAAGATTAGCTTAATAGAGATGAACTAGAATCTCTGGAATGCCTTTTATTTTCATCTGTACAGTAATGATTGAGAAATTTTTAATGTAAATTACCTGTAGAAATCATAATATATCCTTTAGAAACATAAAGTGAATAAAACTGTAATGTTAAATTTAAATATGTAACAGTTTATTGGTAAATAATAAAAGTTGAAATACATAATGATATAAGAAATTCTAGATACAAAGTTTTATTGAAAAGCATTTGTTCAATTACATGAATTTGAAAAACACTGAGCATGGCCTCCTACTTTTAAGAAAATGGGTGAACAATACATTCTCAGATGTTTTTTCTATTTGAGAGGTATTGAGTTTAATCAGATTTTATTGATTTTATTGATTGCAAGACAACTCTTGACACTATCTAAATTATTAAAAGCTTTGCAGGATATCATATGCTTCAACAAATTTGCCCTTTTTAAACATCCTGTTAAGTATTGCATTTATATGCATATATTGAAAAGTTGAAGGTTGAAAATAAGACTTTTTTTTATAGTAGCATAACCTGTAATGTCAATAGCTCCAGTGCTGCAAGCTATTTGAAAGTATCTACAGAGATAAAAAATTAATTTGTTATGATATAATAGAAAATTCTCTTCTAAAACTTTTCTCAATGTTAATATTAGAAACACAAAGTTTGACTTCACATATTATGCCTTTTTCTTAAATTGCTGCCAGCCAGCCAGATGTAACTTGTCTTATATAGTTTCTGCCATGAATGAATTTTCACTTACTCTTGTGACTAAGGTTAGTTTGTTCTGCATATAAGAGGAACTGGCAAGTTTGCAAATGTTTCAGTTAGAGAAGACAGATATCATGTTAGGATCAAGTGTTATAATAACTCAGAAGTGGATTGCAAGAGCAGGAGCCATAATATGATGCAGACTATGCTTTTGCCATTGCTACTTGAAAGGACCAACTACTACTAGAACAGAAAAGTTAAGTACTTGACACAAACTGGTAAATTAAATTAGCTGAGTCAGCCTCTAAATACCCTTAAACGCAAATGCATAGTTAAAGTCCACTGCCTACAAAGGCAGTGTAAGTATTTAGCAAATATTCGGGCACATTGGTGCGGGTGTCTATCTCAGATTGAACTCTAAACCCTACACTGTAAACACCTAGATGTGATAATCTTAAACAAATCTCAGTGTGTCTGCATCTGGAGCAGAGTACTCCTACCTTCTTCCTGTCTTTCATACAAACACTTTCCTGTGGATGGCCTTGGAAAGAGACATTTATCTGACAATGTTTCAATAACTACACTAAGCCATGTATGTTGTAGAGCACACATCTACACAGAGGTCCTTCTACCTAAGAAAAAATAAGAAGATCCATTCATATGTTTATAAGAATGCAAAAGAAATATGTGGCTTCAACTGAACCATCATCTTCATTCATAACAATCCAAGAAATTTTGAAGGTTCACAAACAACTAAGAATTCAAGGCTAAACCTTGTGGTTATAGTGTTTGACTTCTGGATAAGACCTAAGTCCTTCCACTAAAAAAAAATAATACTTCCTGTGTAAGTGCTTCCTGTGACTCCTGCTACAGCTCTGGCAACTTTTGTTGTAAGACAAGAGTCAAGAAATAGAAGTAATCCAACACACCAACATTTAATAGAAAAAAAAAAATCTTCACTTTAGAGTTATACAGTTTTCTTGAGGAAGTATATCATTTAAATATGTAGCTGGGACATTATCTTCATTGTTTATAGCTCCTATAGTAACAATAGTTAACTATCATTGAAGTTGTAGGCCTAGAGATAAAATGCTCTTGGTGTTTTAACAAATGTGTGTAATACAAAGGACTTACATTACTGAATTCACAATCTTTTCACCAACACTCTGTGAAAACCAACTAAGCAAGCAAACATGAAACAAAACAAAACAAAAAAGAAGAAACCCCTGTCACCTGTATTAGTTTTTTCTTGTCTAATATTACTTATTACATTACAGGAATATGATTATCAAATGAAACAACATTCACCAGTAAAATAAACAAGAGCATTCACAAATTGAAGGAGCTTGCATATTACCATCTTACATAGTTAAAACTTCTTTATTCTACTCTGAAGACTTCAAATAGAGTCCTAATTGGAAGTTTATGGGAATTGTGAATATTTTATGCAGGTGGAAAACAAGAAAACAAATATTCAGACAAGAACTGATTTTTACCCTAAGTCGTTTTTTTTCTTTTTGTTCTCTATTTCAGCAGCATTATAGCATTATGTCTTTGTTATGCTTCCCATTCTCCTTTTATAGTTTCTACCTTGACCCATTTGTGGTTTTGAAGGTTTTTTTTCTGCAGGGGAATGTCTGAAATCCTGCCCTAAATTCACTAATTTTCAGAATTACTCTTAGGTTATTGAAAAAATAAATGTTTCAAAATTTAAAAAAAAAAAAAAAAAAAAAAAAAAGCCTGTCATGATTCTTTACTTCCTAGCCATCCAGAATACCTAGTCTCTTGGGTCCAAAGTGATCTTTCTCTTCCTTTGCATGTACTGAGGCATGTAGTAATTTACACCTGAACTTCAGGCTGTTAGAGGTACATCATAGGTACATCTAGCTTCACTCAGAGGTTGACTGACAGATCCTCTGCCTTCATGAAGTAAAAATGTTTCAATCATGTTTGCTTACTGGAATTGGTTTATTATGACTGAAAAAAACTTCAGTGCTCATTAAGAAGCAGTTCACGTTAGGAATGGAATAGATGGAATAAGGAGAAAAGGCAGCTGAAAAATGGGCCCTTTCTTCCAATCCAAGTAGGGCTGTAATGTTGAAAAACATATTTAATTTCCAGTGTATTGCAAAGAAGCTTCCCATTCCATAAATAAAGATGGATAGGGATTTGTTTCCGCTTCTTGTGAAGTGATTCTGGAAAGTTTATTGTATAGACTGAAAAAATGGTACTAAATGGGAACCTCAAGAGTGAGTAAAGTAAATAGAAACTCAGCTGTGCAGAAGACTACCAAACAGGCATATTTCCTTTAATTTATGCAGAATAAAAAATGTATTTTTAAGACTTCTGTCAATTTCACTAACTGCTGTGAATTACTTGCTGCTTCTTTAAACCACTTATTTTCTAATTCCCATAGCTGTGATACAAATTACCTTATTTTGTAGCCTACTGGTTTGGGTCCACAGTTTTCTGAATCTCTTTTTTTTTTTTTTTTTTGAGACTAACGTAAGTGATTTTATTTTATTGATTCCTTTCTTTCAGAGAGGAGAGAATTACTGGTTTGTGTTGTACATTTTTGTTTTGGGTTTCTTTCCAGACATTTCACCAATACATTAACTATAATCAGGAATGCGAAGTACTAATATGTGGCATTGCAGTCTTAATTAAAATTTTCTAAATGATAGATAAAGCTCCCACACTCCTGGAGCTTCTTATTTGTGTTAATCAGCTCCTAATGCATAGCTGTGTTTATTTCCAGACAAAGATTAGATGTGTAAACGCTTCCTTAAGTTTTATTTAAAGCTGTGCAAGGTCATTTTGGTTATGTTTCAGACTATTTTCAAACTGAGCCACAATTCAGTGTGTCAGCTTTTTGTGACACAAGAAAATGTAGCTACAGGTAAATATAGGTGTCGTGGTTTAACCCGGCTGGCAGCTAAGCACCACGCAGCCGCTCGCTCACTCCCCCCCTCCCTCAGTGGGATGGGGCAGAGAATCGGGAAGAAAATAAAAGGTTAGAGCCGAGGGCTGAGATAAAGACAGTTTAATAAGAGAAAATAATAATAATAGTAATAATGAGAATGGTAACAAAATATACAGAATATATAAAACGAATGATGCACAATGCAATTGCTCACCACCCGCCGACCGATGCCCAGCCCGTCCCGAGCCGCAATCACTCCCCGAGCCACGATCAGTCCCCGAGCAGCGACCACTCTCCCCACGACCGAACCAACCGACTGACTGACCAACTGACTGACTGACCGACTAAGCCCCCCCCAAGCATGACGTTATATGGTATGGAATAGCTCTTTGGTCAGTTTGGGCTAGCTGTCCTAGCTGTGCTGTACTCCCAGCTTGTTATGCACCTGGCCGAGCAGGAGAAGCTCAAAAGGTCCTTGAGCAGTCTCAGCACTACTTGGCAACAACTAAAAACATCAGTGTGTTATCAACATTCTTCTAGCACTAAATCCAAAGCACAGCACTATGCTAGCTTCTGTGAAGAAAATTAACTCTATCCCAGCTGAAACCAGGACAATAGGATAGCAAATTAGACTGAGTTTCTCCAACTGATTTCTCCTTTTAATGTTTCCAATTAGCATATGCTTTTGTTTTTCTTTGCAGTATAAATGAAGTAGAGGGAACAGGAGTGATCTAATCTGAGTTTATTTGAGATACTCAGGCCAGATAGTGAGTTGCTACCAAAAAACATCCTTGCAGTGAGCTCTGCTGCCTTTCCAGTTGATGCCAACACAGGTTTTCACATTTATGTGCCTCTGTAAACTGATATTCCTGTTTCTGCACAGTGCAGCATAGAGCCATGAATATTTTGCCATCCAGCCTATAACTGGAAATAGCTCCCATGATTAAACTCATCCTTCTCAGCAGAATTTGAAAGCACTTGGTATTTAAATCCATTTTACCTGTGAAAATGCACTATCTGTAAAAAAAAAAAAAAAAAAAAAAAAATTAAGAACCTTGATTATTAATGTCAAATATTTAGGCCTTAGTCCCTTCCAAGCTAATTAGCACAGCAAATAAACATAGGCAGTGACCAAATCAACAGACAGGGTAGGTCCTTTCTTTTCTCACTGTGAAGGCCATGCAGTGAAGAGAGACTTATGACCTACAGCTTTAAATCTTCAATTCCGTTGTTCTCTGCTCCCCTGCCAGATTACTGGCTTCATATCCATTTCTGGCACCTCACCACAGCTTCCCTGTGTTTCTCCAAAATTATTGTGAATATTGAAAATGAAAGGAGATTTAGAGGAACCACAGGTGCACTGGCCTATGAAAATGGGTGATTTCATTGTCATGGCAAGAAAGTAAGAGATAGAGATCAACTTATGATAACTTTGATAAATTTGTTCCTTGCAAGGAGTAAGCCATTACAAGAGTATAACAAAACACAGTTTTGTTTGCAGAACCAGTAGAGCACTAGATACAATTTTTTCCAATACGAAATTATAAGTATGACCCTATTTTAAGAACAGAACCAAAACTTAAGCAATTTGGAGCTTACACTATATTTAAAATTGACCTCAGGGACTTTGTTGTTGTGGTGTATTGACTCTGACTGGTAATCAAACACCCACCCAGACTCTCACTCATTTCCCTGTTCTGTGGGATGGGGAGAAAATAAAAAGAAGGCAAGAAGACTCAGGGATCAAGATAATGACAGTTTATTAGGGAAAATAAAAGCTGCATGTGCAAGCAAAGGAAAAGAGGAATTCACTACTTTCCATCATCAGGCAGATGTCCAGCCGCTTTCTTGAAAGCAGGCCCTCGGTATACATAACAGTTGCTTGAGAAGGCAAATACCATAACCACAAACGCTTCCTCCTCCCCCGCCCCTGCATTTTCATTGCAGAGCATAATATCACATGGCATGGAATATGGAGTATCTCTTTGGTCAGTTAGTGCTAGCTGTCCAGTTTGTGTCCCCTCCCAAACTCACACCCTCACCTTACTCGGTCTGGGGCAGGGGAGGGGGAAAGGGTAAAAGTCTTGATGTTGTGCAAGAACAGTTCAGCAACACCAGTTCAGTCACAAATACAAAGCACAGCACCATATGCGCTGCTATGAATGAAGGTAACTTAATCCCAGCCAAACCCAGTACATTTGCTAAATTAGAGCTTTAGCAAATCCACATGCCAACATGTGTAGACTATGGGGTTTTTAGGTTTTTTTTTTTTAATTTTTAAGTATCACGGACATGCCTGGGAAAATATATCCTTATATGCACATGCACAAATAGAAATCTTGCTTGTAGCACTGAGAAGAAAAGACCATTATTTTTACTCATTTTTAAAAGAAGATATATTAAAAGTTTCCATTTATAGGTTAATTTTATCTAATGTATCATCTTGCAGAAAACTTCTACTGTTTTTTCCTTGATTTTTGGAGGAAAACAGGTGTCAGGAACAAATTATACTATACTGAATATTTGCCATGCACTTTTAAATTTTATAGAAATTTCTTAGAATCAGACAAATCAGGATATCAGAAAACAAAGCATATACACAGCTTTAATCAATTTAAAGGTTATATTTAGGTTACAGAAATAGAAATAAATGCTTCATTAAGCAAATTACCTTGAACTTGGTCCATGATGGATACTGTAGTTAATTAAACTGTATGTTGTGGTAATATATTTTATTGTATATGGAAGCATTTAGATGAAAAAGTGGGTAATGGATTTTGCTAGACCAGTTTGTGAAAGCACAGTAACAAAAGGAACTCATTCAGACAGATGAGGTTATTGTGCAGAGTTTTGTACGTATATGCATATCAGTGTAAATCTCAGGGTTTTTTTTTCAGTGACTTGAATGGTATTACTCAGATAAGTATGTAGGTATATTTTTATAGGAAAACTTCAAAGAAAACTTTTTGACTCCTATGCAATTTAAAAATTAATATTAGGTCTATAATTAAAGAAAAATATGAACAATTAATTAATAATCCCTATATATTAAACCACATTTCTTTTCACTGTCTTATTTCAGTCTCCATTATCTCTCAGAACGCATCACAGTCTTACCTACTGTTTGGTTTATTTTCTTAATTTTATAATTTTCTTTTCAGTTAGTATTTCATTTCAGAATCTTTAATTTTCAAGAAAGACATGTATCATTTATCTTAAATTACAATAGAAAAATGTAAAAATTAAAGAGGGATACAGAGAAAGTGAGAAGAAAAGAATCCTATATATACCTTTTGTTGCTTAGGGTGACAGATACATTGATGCAGATAAAGAAAACAAAAGAACTTGAAAGGAAAAGTAATAGAAAGGTAAAAGAAAAAGAAGAAAGTGAAATACACATGAACTTCATTTCCCATGCATCAAATGCATTATGAGCTGCAAATGCATCAAATAGTCATTTGATCTCACTTCAGAATTATATCTGCTCATTTGCATAAGCTCTTTGCACAATTAAAATATAAAATGAAAAGCGTTTATGATATCTGAACATTCTATCTTGTCTTTCTAGATAAATTAATAGCTAAACATGCATTTATATAAAAGTAACCTCCATTCTTAACTACAGCTTGCCTAACCAGACGTTAATTATGATAAATTATTGGTCCTGAATCTGGTCCAAGACATCTAGCACAATTAATTAATCTGTATGGCCTTGTAACATGCTTTATTGTATACTGTAAGCACAAATGTTAGGAACTAGAACTATATTCAAAGAACAGAAAAAGGCAAATAAACTTCAACCCAGTTACTGAATGAAGGTAATTCTCAAGGAGGTCTGAAGACATAAAGGAAAATGCAATGTTGGGAGGAGTAAAGAACAAATGGCTTTGAATTATGTTAGGAAGACAAGAAATCTTAGAAATAATATAGTCTTATAATAAGAGAGATGGAGTAACATTTTTCACAATGATTAAGAAAGAGCTGATAAAACAACTAGACATTTTCAATAAATAATTTATATATTTGGAAAGAAATAGGAATATATCACATTGAAATGATAAAGCATTTTATTTTCCATCAATAAAGGAATGAAATATTCCAACGGGTATTTATAGGGGATAAACAATTTTAAATCATCAGGTCTTTATAACTTGCATGTGGAACTTATAAAAGAGCTGAATGAGAAGATATGTGGCTTGCTGAAATCTATTTTTAATGAATGTTGATATTTTACAGAAATTTCATTAAACAGACATTGAGCTAATGTACAAAATATTCAGGAAGGGCAAACAGGATGATTCAGGCCGTGATAGCTGTTATATCTTTACATTAACTGCAGGGAAATATTCATATCTGATTTGTTAAAAATAAAGAAAGAATGGTATATAATAGATTAATGTCAATGTAATTTTAAAAGACTGATGTAGAATAAATTAGATCAATGTAATTTATGTACCAGAAAACGTAATAGAAGTCTTCTCTCAGAATATACAGTAAGTATCTAAAAATTTCTTGGGGAAAAAAAAAAAAGTTGGCAGTGTGAAATCTTCACTGAATTATAAAAACTTTAAAAATGCTGTATTGTTTAGAGAGACTGATGCCATTCATAGTTCCATAAGTGATGAGAAAGTTAATGTCACTTCACTGTTCATGATTTCTGGATAATACTAAGAAGGTAAAGAAAAGACTGAGCAGGTATATGGAAGAAATTGAGTCAACCTAAGAAAACAGGGTTTTCATGAAGGTAAAGAAATATTTAATCACCTAGGAAAAAGAAGTACGTGCCATATAGATGAAATGGAGATGATATCTTTTAAAGAATGAAAAAGAGGAGAAGTGGATGACTTATAACATTATCACTAGTGCAATATTATTGTAAAAAAGAGCTAACATTGTCACTGGCCAAGTATAAACAACAAAGTAGTAAGCAGGCTGAAAAAGTAACATTATTTATGCTAAAAAATGATCATGGAAAGTGTTACCAGTTCATGAAATGTCAGTAATATATCTTGCAATCCTGAGGGAAAATAACATTTTAAATGACAACAGGACTCGATACCTTTGTGGTTTTGAGGAATTAAATTTTTTAGATATAATCTGTTTTACAAAGAGTGAAAGGAATATTACGAGTAAATCAGCAGTAATTAAACAAATTTGTAGAAGTATTTTCTTAAAATTTTTTGTGTATGATAAGCTGAAGTTTCCCAACACCATTTAGGAGCTACATGAAAAATGCTAGTATTATGTACTCTTCTTTATATAAGAACAAATTAAATGGTACATAACTACAAATACATGTATTGACAAAACCAAGAGACTTCTCAAAGGATTAGTGAGTGACATGTATTGACTGTTCTTTAGTTGTACTGACAATATGAGTTGATTTACATCAAGATAAAAATAATACCAAGATGAAAGAGATTCATTTCAAGGTACTCATCTGTATCATCTTACTGTCTTCCAATGACATCTGAAGGCAGCTTTTAAGATGAGTTACATAACAATGCATGGCAAGACAAGCAGCTAAATGTTCTCACACTTCTGGTCCCCTGCTAGTCATCAGCCATTGAAGATATTGATTACAAAGGAGAATGATGCATATTGCTAGCAAATCTGACAACAGCATTCTCACGCATCATTCAGTATTGAATAGCATAAGGCTACTTGTCAAAGCAGAAAATGTCTCATCTAAGTTTCTGTCCACAAGGTCTTACCAATTATTATCTGTTTCATTAATTTTAATACTGTAAAGAATAGTGAATATCTTAAAGTTCTGTCAGAAATACTACTGTGTTATGTGAAACCGCCCTAGTGTTTAATTTTTTTTCAATCTCTTCTTCATGTGTTGCATGTAGAAGGACATCCTTTCTTTCTGAAATATGGCAAATGTTTCCAACCACAGCAGCTTTCAGATAATGTTAAGGATTGATTAAAGGCAATTTTCAGTCTTCTTCTTTGTGGCATATTAATTTGTCTTTTGTAAATCATCATAAAAAAATGAATTAGAAATGGCCTTATTTACTGTCCAGTGGATGTTTAATTCAATTAGTTTTAGTCTTTTTCCTTTTCCTAATGGAATGAGTTTTGCTTTCAATACAACCATTAGCTTGTTTCTTCGGGAGATTTTTTAATATCAGTTTCTTAATTGCCATTTACTTTTGTTATTATTATATTATCATGAGATTTAAATAAAACAAACTGCTCTCAGCATTGTTTCACTGTCAGGCGAAAAAGAAAATATTCAAGACAGAATGCTGTACTCAGAACACTGTAGGACTACTTGACCCTGCTTATTATCTTAGCATTACTTCAGATACCATTAAATCAGGATAAGGTTAGCAGGTTAACAATACATTGCCATTACTTCAATTTTCAGTGAACAGAAAAATATTTCCCAACATCTAATGGAGCTCTTTATTTTCTATTTCCAAAACATATGAAATCCATGATCACTTTGACCATTGAACTATTTGCTGAGAAATAAACATGAAACTAACCTCTGAGCATCCTGATGCTTTCCTGAAACTTCCTCTTTTTAAGGGGGAGAAGGGGAAAGAGCTTTATTTCTACTGCATGATAACTTGTATCACTTCTTTTAAAAAAAAAATTACTTTTGCGTTAAACACATTCTCATTAAACCCCTTAAGCAGATAAGGTTTCAGTGCCTAGTGTTTTACATAACAGAAGTGAGGGCAGAGAGAAAAAGAGGTTATTTGTTGTACTTTCTTTTTGTTTTGTGCTTAAAATTTCTCCTCCCAGAAAAAAAAAAAAGTAAAAAATAATTCATTGTATGAGAAATAGACAATGTATGTGTGTTACTACAATGCAATGTCCAGAAATGAATTAATGGTGCTAAAGGGAAAAAAAAAAAAAAAGGTGAGTTTTAGGAATCTAGCAAGACTTTAAGTAATAGATATATTAAATACAGTAATACAGTAATTTGCAATGTACTTACCTGAAGTCAATAGCTTGTTTTGTTAGACTAGAACAGACAATGAAAACTTCATAAAGTAATAGCCAGTCATCAATCCATTAATTAAGCACATCTGTGCCACAAAAATTATTCCATTTTCTCCCATTCCCCACAATATGCAACTACAGTCCCAGGGCAAAACAGGTGAAAAACAACAAAAATAATTTAGTATGTAGGTGGTTTATTCCCAAAAATAAAGACATTTAATTTGCTGGGACAATGGAGAACCCCCTACCTACTTGAATAAGATTTTTTTTCAAAAGAGTGACACAAGATAGGTACCTTGGAGAAATTAATTAGGAAATGTAAGTTCAAAATACATTGTGGCATTTTTACAGCAAACCTGAATTTGCTTTCTTGGAGAAATTAATAGGAAAGGTCTACGTTGGTGTCTCTTCAGAATAAAAGATACACTAAAGGGGCAGTTTTATACCTCATGATAGTCTACTCCAGTTCCCAAATACTTTTAAGGAATTGACTCTAACCTCTGAAGTAGTTAAGTAGGAAAAAGCTAATGGAAGCCATGAAAAATATCTACCTTATACTAATTATACCATTTGTCCTTTTAATAGTGAAATTGGTGTAATTTCTTTACTAGACTTGCCTTATTGTGTGATCTGAACATTGGGCACAAAGAGAATAAACACTTTTGGTGTAGTTTGTTAGGCTCAGAAAAGAGAAGTCAAAAGGTAAAATTAATAATATTGTGTGTTGTTTCCCTAAAGCTAACAGATCTATTAACTTTATTTAGAGTTCAAAAAGAGACTTTATTAGCTACAAAGGGTGACAATGTGCTCCTGAAACATTAAGAAGAAAAAAATATGTTTTACATCCCAAGAGCTTTACTTAATTTTATTATAAACAGTAAGGGAGGTGATAAAAGCAGCGTAGGCATGGATAGATTCCCCCTATGACGTGTTTTTGTCTTCTCATGTAGCATTATCATAATAATAATAATTACATAAATTGTCCACCAAGATGAATTAATACGTAGAAAGCCAATTTAATAAAAGCTCCAAGTGGTTCAAGAATTAAATTGTAGAAAGGAATTTGTTCTACTTAGTAAATTTATGAATAACACCTATTAACTGCAATGTAATGCGTTATTAACTTTAATGGTGTGGTGGAAAAAAACCTGCCCATTGCAAAAAAGAAAAATCAATTTAAAGGAGTAATACTTGTTACATATTTTAAATTTGTTACATATTTTAAATTTTGGTAGAAAAATAGTTAGGTACTATAGACATGTTCTTGCAGTAGCCATACTGATGTTTCAAGGCAGCGTCATAATTTTTCAGGGACGGTTACTGCTTTATTATATGTCTGGTTGCTTTTCCGGTTATTGAAGACTCCAAATGGTAGGTCAATAAACACAATGCCTGTATAATCTGTCTGTCTTCTAAGACATAGTGAGGATCCTAGAAATGTTCATTTCAGCTTGAAATGATTTGGTAAGTTGTTTACAACACCAGTTTACAACACCAGTGTCTATTTATTCATCATCATATTATTAGTGCTCTCGTTTATATTTGTGTTATGTTTTGTTATTATTAATTCATTAAAGAATAGGTTTATCAGAGGATGCAGAGCAAATACAGAACAAAGCAAGATTAAATCACTTAAATCAAATAAACTCAGTAATTGAAAATCTCTAAAGAATACTACATCTGTGTGAGCTGCCTCCTTTTGGGCTGTGGCACACCATGCAAGGCTGCAGTTAAATGTCACAATATAACGTCTGCAAGTTATTAATATTTAACCAATAAATCAATAAAATCATGCAGTACATGACTAAACATTTCTTAGATGTTTGTTCACTATGTTTCTGGGAGCCTTAATATCAATGGATAGAATTGCCCTATAAGCAAATTAGCGTTTTCACCAAAAACATTTTTTTGAGGCTGGATTAGGTTTTCATCAGCAAGACCTGTCAGCCCTTTACCTGGGCTCTTCTTCAGCCAGTCACAGAAGCAGACAAAATCTCACATAGGGAATATCCACGGCAGCTATCTTTGTGCTTGGGGAACTGTGAGACTGTCAATAGCTTGCTCCCCCAAAGACATGACCGTATCTGCCTATCTGTGAGTAACCACTGAAATCCTCTGGTGATATCTCAAGGAGAGCATACTGCAATACAAAAGTAGATCTAAAACACTGTGTACATCTCTGTCTATTGATAAGTTATAGAAGATATTTTTGCCCTGTTCTCGTCATCCACCAAATGGTGCAGTGAAACCAAGTTATTTTTGCAATATATCTAGGTAAACTCTTCTGGTGTTTGAGCTAATTAAGTTCTCTGTGTTTTCTTTTATCTTAAGTCCTCTAAGGACTAATAAAGCATTGTATCATTGTTTGTTTCTAACTACACTTTTATTACACTTAGGATATTATGTCGGTTTTTTTCCATCACATTTAATTACTATTCATGTAATAGCTTTACAGGCTTGGATATTTTTGTTTTTATTTTTTACCAAGAGTACACACTGATTCCCAAATAAGGCTGTAGAATTTATCTGCCATAATATTAAAGACATTTGAAATGGGCAAATTTTCAGGTTCATTGAATTGATATGATCATGATACATTTCGTGGAAAATATTTTCATACCATTGAAAAAAATAAAGGTCAGTATTGATTTTAAAAGGTTTTGTGCTGCCTTCTTGATCATGAAAGTATAAGATTACATTTTTGTGAACAAATGAATATAAATGTAGATATGTCTGGTACAGTTCAGAGATATAACATCACTGGTTTACTAGATGATCAAATGTAAGCTTCTAGATTATATAATTGTGTTTAAATCTTGTGAAACAAGTGAAGTAGAAGATGGTTTCTTTTCAGAGAAGCCTTTGGTGGAAAGCAGTGATAAAAGTCAACTCGTCTTTTATCTTAACAGTGGCAAACACTGGCCTTTTTATTTTGAGGAGTTAAATCACAGGAAGCTATTAATATTTTCTTGGAAATATCTTATTCTGTGCAGGCAAGGTGTGATGTTTTCAGGATCACTGGATTTATCAGCTCTAAGTACTGGTTCTTGAAGTTCAATACCGTATTAGAGATGAAGGATCAAGTGTGTATTGCAAAATCTTACACTTTGGTATATAACTGTGTCTATGTTTAAGCATGTATTTATTTTAAATTGGGACTATGGAAGGATACAGAACGTATTACACATCGAATGATGGCTCAGTTTCACTGTTGTTGTCTCCAACAATGAGAACAGTAACAAAGAATGCACTGACATTTATCCACCTTTAGCAATTCTCTTACTTTCATGGATTTTCCTTTCAGGAGAATTTTTCCAACTAAAAATGATAGAATTGTAAAGTTATTAATTCCTCAGCTCTTTATTCTCTTACTCTCTCCCAGAGATTTTTTTTTTCCCCCACAAAAAACATTCTTCTATCTTGTCCATTATTCTATGTGTTTTACCTGCAGAAAAAGCACGTCATTTTAAAGTGTTGTGGGATCTGTTTATGAAAGCCCTAATTCCAGAGAGGATCTCAACATGTAGGTGCAGTATAATTCATCTTCCAGTGTGTTGCGGTGATGAGATTGGTACTAGCATGTGCTTAGCATGGTAGGGAATATTTTATGAGGATTTTAAGGTTCTCATGGGGATGGACTACACTGTCCCTAAGGACTCTGCAAAATTAAAGTGTAATATTATGGGAAACAGAATGGGTGACAGGTTGTGATAATCAAGATTTACCTGCTTCACAAGATTTTATTTGGATAAAAATTGCTTACATATGATCACATGTAGGTTTTTTATTTGCACTTTGAATGAAGAAACATTACTGGAATTCTGCGTGGCATTACTGCGACAGGCATGATGTGGTGCAATGTATTCTGTCCCAAACGTCAATGGACATTTAGGAAGTTCAAGTAATCATATGAAGTAATAAAGAAAATAAATTTTCATGTGCATAGACTTACTAATGTCATGTCAATCAACAAGGCCAAGAAAGTTATGTTTTACAGAATTTTACAAAATAGGAATGCATTCTGTTATCTTCTCATTTTTAAGCTTAATTATCCACAACACTGCTCTCACTCTCTAAAGAGATACTGAAGCTCTAACATACTCATTGGATTACAGAGGCAACAGTTTTTAATGAAAACTCCTAAAACCTCAGGACTGGATAAAATTTTTATAGAAAGTGACAAGCTCAAAATCATGGAGCTTGGGTAGACTTTGGAGGGATGAAATATGACCCTCTGACTAACTTTACCTTTTTAGACAAACAATAGTGCTCAAAAGGTGCTTTTTCAAAAACTGTGTTTAGGGCAAATAAAACTCAGAAAAAGTAAATTGTGTTAATTTCTCTCCTGTGGTTCTCAGGGTAGATATTTGACATTATGTAATGAGGTCTGTATACAGTTCAGGTATTAGAACGATTGCACCTTTTGAGACCTCAGAAAAAAACAAGAGGTCCCAGTCAGCACACCTTTAATCTTAACAGGAATTTCAGTTAGTAGAGATAAGAGAAAACTGCAATTCAGAAGGAGACAGATCCTTCTCTTTGGAAGTGGCATAACTGAACAATCACAGCCAATACTTGAATAAAACTCTGGTAGGCAGAATGATAAAGCTATTGAAGAAGTACTAATGCTTCTCAATTACACTTCTGCAAAAGCTATCCAGTAGAAACATATTGCAGAATAGTACAGAGTGCACCTGCTACCTAGGAATATTTCAGCTTTCTTTGTATGGGGCAGTGTCAGTGCTTAGAACTAAGGCTAACTTGCACAGATGATTTTTCTTATTTTTGCACAATAAATTTGTTCCTTTGGATGTTTATTCCTTGTAGTGAAGGGGAATTCTTAGCTCAGATTGTGCATGTATTCATATTCAATAATTCATATATTTTTAAAAACTCAAACCCAACTGCTTTTTCATCAGATTTAGAAAATAAGTAATTTTCATACTTTAACTGAGACTGAGGATAGAGTCACCTTCCTCCCAAAAGTGTCTTTTTCAAATTACAAACACATGAAACAAGAACAGGGGCATGACAGTCAGTGCTTGGCCAATTATGTTTACCTGTGCAAATTCAGTGATTAATAATAGATTGGAATGCTTTGACTTTATTTCTTTTGCTTTCTCATAAAACCCACAGCATAAAGAAAGAAGCAGTAACTTTTAACTTCAGCATATTTTGTTTGCAGACATTTTTCACATAATAATCAGACACAGCATAAAACCAAATCTAGATGAAGAACTGATGCGTGAATAGAAGCTCTGGAATTTTGCTAAATTTTGCTGAAACATCTGCATGAGCCTAAGAAAAATATATCCCTCCTGTTCCTGTGAAGGCTACTTGGCATAGCACAAAGCCCTCTGGGCTCCACAGCCTTGCACTTCAGTCCCTAATGAGTGGCAGTGTGATCCCTCTGCCAAAGCCAGAGCAGTATGAATTTTGAACTAGCTGAGCTAGTGTCTGAGCTTACTTAAGCTCTGAGATTGCTGTGAGAACAACCAGCAAAGCCTGCAGATACCATGGCTACCAGCAGACAGTCAGCAGGTATAATTGGTTACTCTGAACTGTAGCGGCTTATATGTTAGCTCATGTCAGTACATTATAGAATAAGCTCTGGGACTCTAGCTGTATTAATTACAGGGGGAAGGGAAATGCTGGTTGCTTCTAGGTACATACGGCAGATCCTTCTCCCCCCTTCAAGTGAGGTAGTGCATACTAAAGTATTAGACCTTTTTCATATAAATTATATTTATATAAGAAGTTATATATTTAATATGAGCTGACAAAGCAAGCCATAAAAGACAACCACTAGCAAACTGAAAAATATTATCCCTGTCCTTGCAATCCTGTTTTAAAACAGGAAATACTGAAAATGGCCCTCTTAAGTCTTTCTTTTCAGTTCTGTTTTATATGCATTTTTTCAGTTTTAACCCACTGCCCAACCTTCCTTCCACCTCCCCCAAAAAATCAAGCTGATGCACATTTTTTATTTACTGACCAGCTCAAATCTCCTAGGGAGAAAAGAGAGATTCTGCATCCTTGGTTTTAAAAATATGTGGCTGGGCAAAGATAGTAACAAATCATCCATCACATGGGGAAGAAGGTCTCTCTGTCAACCACTTTTCAGAGTCAGGGATAAAATGTCTAGCCCCGAAACTGTATGTTTTTCTCATACCTAGAAAAATGGTAGACAAAAAACCACATGAAACCCCCTACAACAGGTGGTTTCCAGGTGTGATATTTTTTGGAAGTAATATTTTCTTTTTGAATGTTAGTATCCTTCTATATTCAGTGACTGTATAAGAACTGAAATTAGTAACCTTTCTTCCATTTCAGGATTTACCAGTACACAAAAAAATTTCTAAAGGTTTATCATAAACGTTTATCAGGACATCAGCATAAAAAGCCCTTATGGGCCAGTCTCACGCTCCAGCTTGCCAGGTTCCTATGGAAATTTAGGGTTTTGGTTGGAGTGGTGGGGTTTTTTAAGGAAACAGAAAAAACCCTTTCCTTCAACTGGTATTTTACTTTTGCCAAGGTTTTTTTGTTGTCATTTAACTTCATCCTTTAAACTTCATTTTCTTATTTTGACAGTGTTTGTTTGAAGCTGTTCCTCGTATTTTTCAGTGTAGATAATTACCTTCAAATTAGAGAGCAAATATAAAAAAATAATGTATTGCCTTAGTATTTAATATGCTGTAGCTACAATGAAACAAAGTTTAGTAGTAGTTGTAGTAATAATAGTAGTATTCAAGTGCGAAAGTGTCTGCTGGTTTGGAGCATTTAAGAACAGATGAAAATTTTCTGGACAGTATGTAATAAATATATTTATAATTGTAAGCCAAATCCTAAACATTGATTTATGTTATATTACAGTTCTTGGTAACTTCAACAACAGTCTCAATTTTTCTATGAAGCCATTTATTTTTAAATTGGAATGTAAAGAAACAAAAATAATGTGTTTGCTATTAATTCTATAGCTTTTCTTAATTCAAAATTTGTGACAAGGAGCAGTAAGATGAATGTGTTTCTGTTTGCTCTCATATATCAAACTGATGGAAATATTCATGCTTGAGTAGTTTAAAATTAACCAGCTTTCAAATTATTAATAACATTTATGTTTTTAAAAAGCCAGCTGTAACTACTATTCTAGCATTCACTCAATATATACTAATCCTGTATTCCAAGGCAACCATATCTCCATGAGAAACTAACTTGAGCATTAACTTTCTATAAAGAAACCCCATGAATAAAATATAAATAAAATATATAAAATACAAATAAAAATATATAAATAAAAAAAATTTAGATGGTCACAAAATTTAAAAGTCATAACTAACAATCATAATTAAAAATCAATCTCAGAATTTCTCCTTTCTCTTGCCTGGAGCTGTGATTAGCTGGAAAAATAGTGTGCCATTTTTCATAGCAATAGTTTTGGGAAATCAAAATTTCCATTCTGTAAGAAATAGTCATTATTTGATATTGCTTTAATTCTGCTTGGATAAACTGAAACTGAATCTTTATTCAGACAGAGGAGATGATAAATTATTTAAAAACTAAATCTCCATTGTCTCACCATCTTTTAAGGATAAAAATCAACATTGTTACAGAGTGTTTTTCACTGATAAGAAAGGAAAAGATTTAAAAAGGAGAAAATACATATGGTTCCACCTATTCCTCAGAGATGGCACTTAAGAGAAACACAGTCTGAGAACAGTCCTTGATTTTTTATGTGTGTGTGTATATGTATTTATGTGGGGTCCTTTCAGATTCTTTGGGAATTGTTAAAGTTCATCATATCAAGTCCTACTTTGATTATAAGTCTTACGGTTTATTGCTCCCTTTGCAATAAAAACTCATGGCAAATATTAGAAAAACAAGCTGATAGTTGAATTCAGGTGCTTAAAAATGCTTTCTACACTTGTCTTGTAACAAGGAGCTTTATTCCTTGTCACAGCTCCAGAGAGCGTTGGTCTGTTTGCGCCAGCAGACATCTGGTTTTAAGGACTTCCTCCCACGGTTTTGTCAGTGGCTCCCACAGTCAATGTTTTAGAAGGAGGAGGGGTTCATTTACTAGAAAGCCATGGATAGTACAGGATATTTCCAATTCACAATAAAAATACAGTGAATTCAAACATATCAGAATACTCTATCGCCCAAAGTGCCAGTAAGTGCATTCTGTGAAGCTCTACCACAGTATCACTATTAAGTAGTATTACAGTGCAACCATGAAAGTAGCTGTTTGCAGTTCAGGTGAGATTCTTACTTCATCTCCTCCCTGAGGCTTTTTTTTGATTAGTCATTACTGCCCTAAGGAAATCATTCGGAGAGCAAGCTGTCTAAACAAACAGATAAGGGTTTTTGATGCTAAAATTTTGTAACTAGATGTTGGGAATTATAATCAAAAGATCAATGTAAATGTCAAAGACATTCGCTTTTGGACATACCTGCTTTCACCCAAACTTTTTGAAGACCCCATTGATATTATGTGAGTTTACTGTGATTTTCTGATAAATAACCATATAAAGAGAGTGAAAATAAAATCATAATAAACCCAAACCAAATTACAACTGTTACAACATCTAGTTTTTAGGCTCCTGTGGAAATCAAAATCTCTGAATAGAAGTGTGGAGGGGAAATGATGGAGGTGAAAAAAAAGAAAAACCACCACCTAGCATTCTGGTTTTAGTTTTGCCAAATAGGAAAGCAAAGCACAGAGACTTTCCCGAAATCTTGTCTTAACCAAGAATTTTTAGGTTAACTATTACAAAAGTATGCTGCTATCTTGAAGTGCTGAGTCTAAAAGGGTGAATCGTTAACCCCTTACAGACCTGTATAATGTGAGTTGTGTACCACCTCTCAAGCAGAGATCATTAAACCTGCCTGATTAATTTTCTAGACTAAAAAACTAATCACTAATATTACATAAAGAGGTGGCATAAGTTACATCAGTAACATCTCCATCAGTGGCAACGTTTTTTTTTTTTTTTGTTAAACAAAGGGATTAGTATAGCTTATTTGGAGTTTTTAAGGAGATGTAGGGATCACTATAGAGACTTCAGTATAATGTAATGTTAACTAAATTCCTTATAGGCAGTTCCAATAGATTTTATTCTAGCTTAGGTGGAATATAGACCATGCTACTAAAGACACTTTTGGAGATGCGTAGAAGCAAAGCTTTATGGGTAACACCCAGGGATGTCCAAGAAAACATGTATGAGACATTCCCTTGCCTCCAACTGTTTCTACTTCAGGAACTTCCTCAGCCATTGTAGAATAGTGTTTTTCCCCATACCCAAAATATTCTATTTGCCTGAATTCAGTTGTACATTAAAAAAAAAAAACAACCAAAAAACAAACCAAAAAAACCCAACCAAAATCCAAACAAAAATAAAAAAAAAAAAACACCTTGAATTAATTTGGAATTTCTGGTACAATAATCCATGCCTTTTCACTATGCCCTCCAACTGAAAATGTCCTTGGACGGAAGACTGGAGAAGGTCTTCAGAAACTGCTTGCCTTCTCACATTTTTATTGATTACAAAGACATAAACCAATCCACACACTTCACTAATGTCTTTCTCTTTATTTACAAAGCTGAAAATTAGATTTCAGCCAAAATAGCTCTACAGACTTCGGTGTATTTTGGTCTTCAGAGTGAGGAAAACTTCTCAGGTAAATCAGGTTACCTGAGTAAGTCTCCACAATGCAGCTGTAATTTGTAGATCATATACCTTGTATCATGATTTGAGGCAAAAAAAAAACCACCTTGCTGCAGGACAACAACTATTCATCTAAAAGATAATGTTTCAAAAGACAAACTAATTTAGATTTTTAACATCTTGTAACATTTTCCATTGTTGGGTCATTAATACTTTGTTATAATGTTTTCAGGGATACCATCCACAGGTGATCTGTTAAATATGATTTCACAGAATCACAGAATCGCAAGGGTTGGAAGGGACCTCGGGAGATCATCTCGTCCAACCCCCCTGCCAAAGCAGGTTCTCCTAGAGCATGTTACACAGCACTTCATCCAGGCGGGCTCTGAATATCTCCAGAGAAGGAGACTCCACAACCCCCTTGGGCAGCCTGTTCCAGTGCTCTGTCACCCTCAGTATTACTGGTGGTTATATGGTGGTTATGTCATTTTACTGTTTCTTGTCAGTTCTGTATTACTGCTTCTACATATTTTCTTCCTCTGTTCCACCATCCTTAAGCTTCAGGTTTGATTTTTTTCAGGTTATTTGATGCTATAATTTACCTGGGAGCACAGGTGGTCTAAGGTAATGCAGATAGATGTGACTGAACACTGTGCTCACTGCATACAAATAGGGTAAAGAAGGCTTTGGCTGCTTTTCCTTCTACAGTTCCTCTACTACATCAGCATACAAATTACAGTTTACCTGCAGGCAACTGATTTGGCACTATTTCATGGCATATGTTTATCTATAAACATGTGCAGTGTATACCAAATGGTACAGTAAGGCAGCCTAGTCCAATCAATTTGCACTGGATAATGCTGCCCTGTTTCCATTGTGGTTCTCCCACAGGCTTCATGCCAAGGGATTTCAGTGCGGCAGAGGAACCACACTGGTGGGGTGGCTCCTGTGAATGACTCCCATCCTTCTCTCCAACATTATGTTCTTGTACACATAAACACTTTACTGTAGGGACTAGGACTGTAAGAATGACTGCCAGTGAATATTTCCTCTTAGGTATAGGAACTACCTTCAGTTTCTTTTCTTCCAAAATGAATTTCCTTTTTTTACTGCAGTATTTTTCTGGATCTAGTTTTATTTTTTTCCTATTGTCACTTTCATTACTGGGTACTTCTCTAGCCTGCTTTTCTACTAACATGGCTGTTCCCTGAAAATAAAAGTCCCTTTGACCTCTGCATTAGTGTCATGGGGATTAAATAAAATCACTGAACTGTTTAACTTTGTAAATTCCAGTTTAAGTGCTCTGGAGTGTGACCATTTTATAAACTAACCCCCTGAGCATATTATTATATTTACTTCTTTCACACACTGTTACTCACTGTTGATGAAAGAGCAACTTTGTATACATTTAATATAAAATAAAAGCCCATTGCCATGAGGAATTTATCATTTAAGTTCAACAGACTGTGTGGTAAAATGCAAGAGATTTCTCTGGTTTTGGTCAATGATTTCACTACAGTTAACATTTCACCATAGGAACATAAACTTATCTACAAGATACCTTCTGCTGACATTTTCTGTTTTAAATTTTTGATAGTTCTATTCTTACTTCCATTCTTAAAAATGTGAATATTAATGACAGCAGAAGGACAAAAGAAGGCTTGAAATATTAAGCAATACAGAACCAGTATTTTGAACTGCAAAATTACTGATTTTTTAAGGGGTGCTTAAAGAAGATCTAGACAAATTTAATGCAGAGGCTAATGTCCTAAAATTATCTATAATAAGAAATTTCTGTGTCTGTATTCTAATCAGAGAAGGACCAAAATCACCAGAAGTGAAGTAGGTTTAATTTTCTTAAGGAAAATTTGTCTACTTATGCTCAGGAGAAAGTGTCTCAGAAGTGTCTCAAAGGAAAACTACATTATACCTATATGGAAAACTGGAACAGAATTAGACTTGATTTTAATAGTTTTAAGCCCATATGTTTTATTAGAAGTTATACATTTGTTATTAACTTAACCTACCTATCCACCTCCACTCCTCCTTATCTTTACATTTTGTAATGAAATTGTCTTTCCCTAGTGCTTATTTTCCCCCCAACCCCCAACTTGTTCATTGGGTGGTAAAGGCAGCAGTCATCCCCCTTCACAACGGGGGGGGCAACGCAAGCTCCTTCTGACTCCTCTCATAAGATCATCTTATCATTCCCTTAATAATTTTTGTAGCCCTATTCTGCAAACAGCTTTATGGTAAAATCTCCAGCATTATACCAGTTTATAGTATCTTCTTTTCCTAAACTGGATTTGACCCAAGTGAATTTCATTGTAGTCCTTTTCTCATATCAGAAATGGTGTCAATAACACTAGCATACATGGCTAATCCATGCCTTTTCTGTCTTTATGATTTTTTTCAACAGCTCACACCCTTGCTATACTACCATGATTCTGTTATTTCAGAAAATTCTCCATTTTCTTGCCTTGGCTACTTGCTTTAGCATGGAACTTCATAGTTATTCCTAAATTATCTCACCTATTTTGTCATTAAATTAGAAAAAGTTTGTTAATGAAATTCATCATGTATCTAACTTTATTCACATATCAGGGTTGTTTTTTTCTTGTTGTCATCACCATCTAGCTGCTGTGTTCTTTTTCTTGTCTTTTTTTAATAAGAAAAAAGATTTCTTTCTCTTACCAAACTTTTTATGCTGAAACATAAAGCTTTTGTTCTGTAAATACCATACAGTTTCTGTAAGTCACAAAAAGAAAGCAAAATACAGACCTGAAGTACTAGAAATTACGTTATTCAAAACACACAGGAGCACAAAAATAGATTCTCTTACTCCAAAGGAGTTAAGTATTTTGTCCTCAAAAAAAGAAGTCCCATACAGACTGCTCAACTTACATCTTCCTGGTCTCTAGGTGTCTGCTTTCAGGTGCCTTTACTTAATTATGCACTTGAGTAAGCCACGGAACACTTTAAATAAAACTAAGTGTCCCATTATTATTAAAATCAAATAATTTGCATGAAGAAATTACTGAAAGTCAGGCTTCTTTAACCTTCTTATTCTAAGTATTAGACTTGCTTAAATACTTCTAAAATCATTATTCAATATGGCTGAATATATGTAAGCTGAACAGGACTGTGCTCTGAATGCAAAACAGAAGCCATCTGAGACCATTAAACAATTACATATTTTCCTATGACATTTCAAAAGGAATTTGGTTATCGTACAGGAAGCTTCTATATCCAAAATTTTTCTTGGATCTTTGTTTTTAAGATATGTTGGTGCTTTTAATTTGCTCTCACTTCACATATTCTTTTCATTCCATTCAGATTGCCACAGAAACATTTCTTGTCCCTTTGTTAAAGATGTGAAAAATTTTGACTGAAATATACAGCAAAGTCCAATAGTAATTAAAATAATTAAAAGCACTTGCAAAACTTACTTCTTATTGCACAGATTTATACCATTCTATTAAGAGATTCTATACATTGATAAAATGCAGTAACTGGCTGAAAAGCTCCAAGAGAAGTGTCTGGTTTAGACTTCCAATTCACTCAGAGTGTTTGTTGCCCCTTTGGTGAATTTTTCTTTTTAATACCAGCTTCAGTGAATTAGTTGTTTCCAAGAATGAGAAATCAGGGCAATGTATTGCTTGGTTCTCATTGAAAACAACCAATTATTTGTTTCTCTGTGAAATTTTATCTTGTCTCATGGCTTTGAATCAGAGTCTTTACTTAATCAGTGAGTTACCCTGTGACTGACATTTGCCATTTCAGTGAAAATCTGAAAGAACCTGGCTAAGTTATATGCCTTTGCAAAATCTGAATTTGCAGATGTTAAGTAGAGACCCACCTGACAATTCATTTGCCAAAAAAAATTATCTGCCCTCCAGCTTAGTTTATTTTCTCTTCAATTTTTGTATCCACTGTTCTTCCTAATACAAAATGTGATAAAAGGAATAAAAAATTACCTCAGTCCTGTTGCTGCTGCTGTTCGGTCTTACAAAAACAGAGCAAACCTACCAAAAAAAAAAAAAAAAAAGAAGGATTTGAAATGCATAATTTGGAAGGAAAGAACAAATTAGGAGACTGGTAGGGGGACATAGGATTGGTTTAAAAGAGAGACAAAGAACTGAAATTCAGCTGTGCAGGCCAAGGCTGCTGAGGAAATATGGGAGTCATTGTAAAGCAACTGTCTGAAGGGGTTAAAGACCTTACGCTAGGCTAAAGCCCAAAACTGTAGCAGAATTAAGGTAGGGATAATGTGATTGGAACTATAGATGGAACAGCAAGAAAAGTACTGTTCTGATGATTGATCAGTAGCTATTCCTAAAGAACCTGGAATACACCAGAAAGTTTGGACTGCTAATTTTTCCCCCTTTTTTTCATGTCCATGAAACTAATTGATAAACCTCTTTCAAGTATGATATAAGCAGAAGATAACTATTTAGTATCATACTAATTATTTGGCATAGGAAAAGTTCCAGCAGCTTCTAATTCCTGGATTCCAGAGTCAGGGACAGAGGGTTTTGAAGTATATAATTAAAAGACAGCAGAAACTGCACTGAATTGGGGCTAGAAAAATGAGAAACTTTGGGCCTTGAACCCAAGGTACTCTGCATAAAATTTCTGCTATAAGGAGCAATGTCAAGTGCTTTCTTCAGTGCAGAGATGAAATACTTTTAAAATACCAATATAGTGGGTAATGTTCTGCTTTCCACTCTGATTTAAGGTGGTACATTATTGCCAGGAATCAATGGAACAGAAGAAATGTCATCATTTCCTTATATTAGTGACTTTTCTCCATCTTTTGCCTCACCAGTTAATATCTGTCAGGTCTCTTCACTGAATGAATAGAAAAATTAATATTTTCAGAGCCAGGGGTTAATTCAGCAGCTCCATTTTAAGACATCAAATAAAGCATCAAAAAAAAAAAAGAGCAATTTCAAGCTAATACATTATTTCAGAGGTTACTACTGAAGACATAATTTTAACCTTTTTTTCTTTTTTTTCATAGAACTATATTTTAACTCTGTGTAAATCTATGTAAAATAATGTTTCAATTTAGTAATCTTGCAACAACAGATTTTTGTTTAAAGTACTGCAGTATGTAGATCAATTATTTCTCCCACATTTAGTCCACAAAAAATTTTCAGGCAGCTCACAAAGAGGTAATTCATCACACAATATATATTCCAACTAACAGAAAAAGGAGATGTGAAAAATAATTTAGTGAAGAGTCAACAGAGTGATCAGCTTGCTTTCAGAAGAGACATTGCCTTAAAAGTGACTAAGATAAATCACATCCCACGAAGCACATCTGTTTCATGGGCAAGGAATTTCCACCTTTTACATAACACAAGGAACCAAACATCATGGATAAAGAAGACAACAGGGACGCTAGGCAGAAAAACCAGTTACTCTCAAAGAAACTTCTTAACTCTGATACCTATGATTTCTCAGGCCCTACAAGAGTCACCTTCTGAGCTGTCTTCCATATCTCAGTCTGACAACTCCTGTGGGACAGTGTCCCACAAGTGCATTTGTCTCTTTATAACCACTCTGAAGACGACTTTCTGTGAGGAGGCAGATATCTCCTCTGTAAATGACAAGAAAGTTATTCTCACTTTCAGAGGCAATGGTTACTCTACCAATCAAAACAAGGGCAAAAGAGTTTTCATTAAAAGAAATATTCACTTCATGAAAAACGAGGGTTTCACCTCCTGAAACCATTACCATTCTCTGTCTTTTGAAGAATTAAAAGAGGTACCTCATTTTCTTCAATAAGTTTCCTATTGAGAGACATACACTGTACTGAGAAGTGGGCAATGTGAAAGCCTCTCGTTAATGCTTTTTGATGGACTAGGAGAAAGTGGGAAAAGGTACACAGCATACTGCTTGAATGGCAGGAGAAGTGCTACATGCAACCTCTCCACGTTACCAGTTAACCGGATGGCAAATCTAATCAAGATTGTAACAAAAAAGCATGAATATTCACAGATCTCATAGGTATCACAAGGTATTATTTCTTCAGTACACATCACATGCAAATTCTGCTTTTTAACACAGAACAGATGGAAAAAAAAATCTTACTGCTTTCCTTGGTATCATGAAGAGACGATATAAGTACACAAAACCTTCCTGCGTGATACATTTAACTTTTCATTCTATTGTGATCACAGAAGTTAATTTTAGGATAACGTTATTCTGAACCAGATAGCCATGGCTTCCGGGGACTCTTGAAATAGAAATGCTACTAGGCCAATAAATTACTCAGAGGAAGAATGCTGAAATTTGTTTACAAGAGAATAAGCCACACCATTGGTCTTCCAGTGTTAACATGAATGGCAATCAGGTAAATTGATTGACCCATGTGAAAAATGTTCTTATTTCACACTGACATACTAAATTAATCAACACTGTAATTCATACAGGGATATGGACACTGACTGTACAGCATGAATGTCACAGTGCCCTGTGAGGGCAATAAGCCAGGAACGGAGGGGGACCCCAATGCAGACCATGCCCTCATGGGCAGACGCAGTCCCATGGGCGCTGACAACAGTGGGGAGAACTAGGGTCTAGCAAAGGTATACATCAACAGCACCAGACAAGGCAAAGGAACAAACGAGGTCAAAGTCCATTTTATACAAGGAGAAAGGTGTAAGCAGAAGTAAAAGGAGACAGAACTTCTGTCCAGATCAACTCCAGGTCTATTCAGAAACAAGGACTGCAGACGAGCATAACTACACCATAACCCAAGCCAAGACCAAAGGCCCCCAGCTTACCTTAAATGAAAGCCCTGGGCCCATGAAAGGAAGGGGGAAGCCCCAGGTGAGGCTGGTCAGTGCCATTAAGGTGCTCAGGATCCTGACACTTAGACCCTTTGGTTTACAAAAAGGTCCAGGATAAAAAATTACCACTGTCATTTCTTGGGAATTATATCTCAATGTTTAAGGCCTTTTGAGAAGCTATGAGAAATATTGCAACTTTCAATACTTTCAAAATGATGTGCCTTTCATGAAAGGTTCCTCAGGAAATATAGGAACCAAAAATTATGTTGAGTAAACAAGACCAAATTTGTGAAACATGTCTAGTCAGTTAATACCCAAGTCAAGATGATGATATTGTTTACCTATTAATGCTGTACTATAATTAAAAATTTAGAGATACTATATATGAAAAAAAAGTGAAGTGTTACAAGGAAAGTGTATATCTATGTATACAGAGATCAAAGATCAGATATTTTCAATCAACCATGAGATCTTTATATTCATGTTTCAATTTGCCTGCTGAAGTGTGTTATTACTTTCCTGAGTGGGAGAAAACAATTTCTATTTGTATAGTACTTTCTTTATAGCAGCAATTTGGGTAAAATACCTGTAAGTGCAATGATAAAATGAACCTATCAGACTCATTAGAGCAGTCAAGTCCTTCTACTTCAAGCTGGCAACACACTGCATTTTGGGGATTTGTTAGCAATATCTACAAGTAATTGTAGGAAAAACCTAAGTATTCTTACCCTAGGAAAATGTTTCTCCAATGACCTACTGAGACTTCTTTCTGGGGAAATGGTTGTACGCTCCATGTTACTTTTTCTTAGTCCTTTTTCAAGCAGATTTCAGGCACCAATGGTGCCTTTTCAAAAACTGTATGTAAAAAGAGAAATCATGATGATGAAAGGTGAGTTGCAGCTGGCTCATGGTATTGTCTCAGAAGCAGGTAAGTTACTTGACAAACCTGGATTGCCTGGGAATTCTTCTGGAGATGCTGACAAGCCAATATTTAAGGGAATGGGAAGAGAACAGGCTGTCTCTCTGCAATTCTTGCATTTTTCTGGCATGTTAAGGACATCCCTCTTATTGGAACAATCTGATGCTTCTGTGGTAGCATGTGCTCCAATTAAATTAAAGAAATTATTAAAGCCTTCTGAGGAGTTTGGGTGAGGAATTATCTGCTATTAACTTGCCTGAAAAGGTAAACTAGAACATGTGGAAGGACTGTAATTGCAAGTCAACTCTCTTGACTTTCTAGTGAGAACAGATTAATGAAATTTCTGGAGCTAGTTCAAATACAAGACAGAGACAACAATGCAGAAATCTGAACTTTGGGACCATGTACAAAGTTTTCTTCAAGGATAGTATATTTACTGTGAAGTCAATGTTTACATTCCTGTTGGAAGTGAGTATACTATAATGTGTATATTTCCTCAGCTGTAGAGAATCCCTGGGGTGATTAACACACCCTAACATGCCTTCATTTCTGGACACGGTACTCTGTGTGCATGCATTTGAATGCACAAAGATGTAACTGGCTGCCAACTGGATTTAACTCCATTCACCACAACTCTCTGGGCTTGGCCGTCCAGCCAGTTTTTTACCCAGCAAAGAGTATACCTGTCTAAGCCATGAGCTGCCAGCTTCTCCAGGAGAATGCTGTAGGAGACAGTGTCAAAGTCTTTGCTAAAGTTCAGATAGACAACATCCACAGCCTTTCACTCATCCATTAGGCAGGTAATCTGGTCATAGAAGGAGATCAGGCTGGTCAGGCAGGACCTGCCCTTCATGAACCCATGCTGGCTGGGCCTGATCCCCCAATTGTCCTGCACATACCTGGTGCGTGCACTCAGGATGAACCACTCCATAAGGTCAGGCTGACAGGTCTGTAGTTACCCAGATCCTCCTTCTGTCCCTTCTTGTAGATGGGCATCACACAGATGGGCAAGCCTCCAGTCATTTGGGACCTTGCCTGTTAACCAGGACTGCTGATAAATGATGGAGAGTGGCTTGGCAAGCTCCTCCACCAGCTCCTTCAGCACTCTCAGTGGATCCCATCTGGCCCTATAGATTTGTGAGTGTCCAGGTGGCACAGAAGGTAATAAACTGCTTTCTCCTGGATTACGGGCAGTTTATTCTGCTCTCCATCCCTGTCTTCCAGCTCAGTACCCTGGGCATAACTGGTCAGAATATTAAAGACTGAGACAAAGAAGGCATTAAGTATCTCAGCCTTTTCCTCATCCTTGGTGGCAGTGTTCTCCCTCACATCCAATAGAGGATGGAGATTCTCCCTGGCTCTCTTTTTGCTGTTAATGTATTTCTAAAAACATTTTTTATTATCTCTTACAACAGTGGCCAAATTGAGTTCTAGCTGGGCTTTTGGCTTTCTGATTTTTAGTCTATATGACCTAACAAGCTGCCTGTACTCTTCTTGAGTTGCCTGCCCCTTCTTTGAAAACTGGTAATCTCTCCTTTTCTTCCTGTGTCGCAGCAAAAGGTCCCTGTTCAGCCAGGCCAGTCATCTTCCCTGCCAATTCGTCTTACAGCACATGGGGACAGCTTGCTCCTGTGTCTTTAAGACTTCCTTCTTGAAGAATGCCCAGTCTTCCTGGACCCCTTTGCCCTTCAGGACTGTTTCCCAAGGTACTCTGTCAACTGGTGTCCTGAACAGGACAAAGTCTGCCTGCTGGAAGTCCATGGTAGTGGTTTTGCTGACCCCCTTCCTTACTTTTCCAACAATCAAGAACTCTATCATTTCATGGTCGCTAAGGCCAAGACAGCTTTTGACCACCACCTCTCCCACTAGTCCTTCATTGTTTGTAAACAAGAGGTTAAGAAGGGCACCTCCCCTTGTAGGCTCACTTACCAGCTGCATCAGGAAATTATCTTCCACACACTGAAGGAACCTCCTAGACTGTTTCCTCTCTGCTGTGTTGTACTTCCAGCAGAAGATTGGTAAGTTGATGTCCCCCACAAGAACAAGGGCTTGTGACTGAGACACTTCTTCCAACCACTTGTAGAATGCTTCATTGACCTCTGTATTCTGGTTGGGTGGTCTACAACAGACTCCCAGCAGGATACCTGGCTTGTTGGCCTTCCCCCTCATCCTTGCCCATAAGCACTCAGCCTCATCAATACAGAAGGACATTTTTCCTTGTGCACCGAAAGGGAATAAGTGAATATGTCTTTTCTACTCCTGTACTATTTTTATGAGATAGAAATAGAATCATAGAATCACTTTTGTTGCAAAAGACCTTTAAGATCATCAAGTCCAACCGTTAACCAAACCCTGCCATCCCACCACTAAACCATGTCCCTAAGCACCTCATCAATCCTTCTTTTAAATACCTCCAGGGATGGGGACTCGACCACCTCCCTGGGCAGCCCATTCCAGTGCCTGGCAACCCTTTCTGTGAAGAATTTTTTCCTAATGTCTAGCCTAAACCTGCTCTGACGCAACTTCAAACCATTCCCCCTCATCCTATCGTCCGTTACCAGGGAGAAGAGGCCGACCCCCACCTCACTACAGCCTCCTTTCAGGTAGTTGTAGAGGGCGATAAGGCCTCCACTCAGCCTCCTCTTCTCCAGACTAAACAACCCCAGTTCCCTTAGCTGCTCCTCATCAGACTTGTGCTCTAGACCCCTCACCAGCTTTGTGGCTCTCCTCTGGACATGTTCCAGCAATGCAACATCTTTCTTGTAGTGAGGGGCCCAAAACTGAACACAGTATTCAATGTGTGGCCTCACCAGCACTAAGTACAGGGGCACGATCACTTCCCTACTACTGCTGGCCACACTATTCCTGTTACAAGCCATGATGCCATTGGCCTTCTTGGCCACCTGGGCACACTGCTGGCTCATATTCAGCCAGCTGTCAACCAGTACCCCCGGGTCTTTTTCCAACAGGCAGCTTTCCAGCCACTCTTCGCCAAGCCTGTAGCGCTGCATGGGGTTGTTGTGACCGGCCGCCAACTGGATTTAATTCCATTCACCACAACTCTCTGGGCTTGGCCAAAATAGTTGCCAATGCTATACAAAAACATACTCATATATATTTTTTTCCACATTTTTCATTGAGCTTTCAAAACTTTGTCTTTCAAGCTCCAAAGAATTTATAAAAAATAATACAGAGTTAGATACCCTAAAGGAAGATACTATCAATAATGATGATTTCACAATGAAAATCTCTGAAGAAACATTAAATCAACTTCATCTTCAGTTTTAGTTGGTGCATTCATAGCTGAATTTTTAAAAATTCAATTACACAAATTTTCTACTCCTTTATTTTGGCTTTAACTATTTAAACTAAATAGAGGAAAGAATTATCAATATGGTATTAAAATAAATTAAAATATCAAAATTTTAAAATTATTATAATTATTATTAGTTTTATTTTTGTTGTTGTTATTGTTGTAATAATATAAAACACAAACACCCCACTCAAAAAAAAATAATCCGTGTCTTGGACATGAAAGGATTTTTAAATACCTGGTGAAAGACGATATATTAAAATGTGGTGCTTGCTTTATCAGGGGCCCAATGTTCTAGTGAAAAGGTTATAATTAGGAAATGCGGTCTAAAGAATACACATACAAGGCTTAAAACATGCTGAACAAGTCACTTCACCTCTTGTGTTTTTCTGTGAAATAGGGATTATGAAGATAATTATCTCATCTGTAAGCAGTCTGAGATCTGCAAGTAAGGAGCAATGTACAAATGCAAGGTATTACTCTCAACATCAATGGCAATTAGATTTGATCTCAAGAAATGTAAATTAGGAGTAGGTCTACTGACTTTAATGGAATTATGCTAGCTTGTAGTCATCTACTGTTTATAAAATACTGACTAAGAAGCTGTGGTAATTGAAATGCACAAAGAAATAGGATCATTATTAAATAAAAACAGGCAAACAAATGTTTCACAGATTACCTGGAATACTCATGCTAGAGTGTCTTTTAATTACACCTCTTGCAGTCTCTCTCCCTGTGAAATGTTGTAGAGCTAAAAGCACAGGGGAAAAAATAGAAATAATGTGATCTGGTATGTATACATTATTTTAGTTTCTAGTGAAATTAAGAGAACATAATTACAGGAAGAATTCTCAATGGAAAGAAACAGGAATCAAAATTACTATGAAGACTGAAATGTTTTTCTAGATCTTCCTTTAGCTCAGTTGTGAACTTCATTGACTTGCATAATTGTAAGGTAAACTGGTGTATTTGCTACAATATTACTACACTGTATCATGCTTTCGCTTTTTTTTTTTAATAAGTATGACTTAGAAATCAAAACCTTATAAAATTGAAATGCTATCATCAACTTTATTCTAGAAACAGTGGAGAAAATTTACTTTCTGGAATTTCAAATTATTGCGTAACTTTTTTTTTTTTTTTTTTTGAGGCTACATAGCTACATTAAAATTATTTCAATTAGAAATCATCAGATGTAGTTGCCTTATATCGTGAGCCTTTTCCACCACAGAAATAAGATACTGCTGCTGTTCCTCTAAAGTCTTTCTTTAGAGGTGAGACCATTGTAGGCAGATGGTCAGGAAGCTTTCTAGTATGTTGTTCACTTAGAAGAGCAATTTTGTATTTAGGCGTAAAAAGTTTTGTTGTTCTTTCTGGGATTTCTAGCAGACTTGGAGTAAGCAGTTTTCTTGACTTGATAAACTCACTTGGACAAAAACAGATCTCAGCTCAAAGCCATGGTTCAGCTGAGATTCGGTCTGTACCTTTTAACAAAGGGGCCTTTAATGTGACATGAAGGAGAAAACTATTTTGTGGTTAACCTTCAAAAGAAATCTTGCTTGGTGTTGCTGGTGTTCACAAGTCATAGTGATCTTGTGATGTCATATCTTTAAACAGATTGCTTGCAAATTTCTAACTACAGAAAGTACAAAAGTCCTAAAGTCAGCAACACAGCTGAACAATTTTGAATCATCTAGGAGAGGTGACAGTACTGAGCTCAGTTCAGTGGTCAGTTCAGATCTTGCTCACACACATACACACAGAGAATGATGATCCTACAGATAATAATTTTTTTCAACAAAAGCTACATGAAAAATCAGGAGTGCGCTCATAATTTCCATTAAAAATACTTGAACTGCAAACAATTTAGGGCACAATTTCTCATTACAGCAATCAATAACCATTTTACCACCAAGTTCTGTAAATCGGAATTGAGATCTATCTAATTAAAATGGATTGTTATCTATGACATACAATGGGCCACAGGGCTTCACTACAAGGCTTTTAGGCTGAGGTTTTGTAGAATAAATTAATTAATTCTTTCTCCCTTTGATCTTTAAACATCTCCCTTGAGACGAGCATGAAGTCTATTGAGACGTAGAACATATTTTTTCTTTTCCATTCCATTTTCTCAAGTAGTTTGTTTTTTTTTTTAAACAAAACAAAACAAGCCAAAAGAGTTTTAGAACCTAATAGATTAACTGTGTAGGGCTTAAATGAGTCTGTGTAATTATAGCTTTACTGATGACTAAGTCAGACTGCTTTGAAGAAGATCCCTGTGTGTAGCTTTTGTCTTTGGTAATATAATAAAATTTAAACCTTTAAATTCTATTTGGATATAAGTACTAGCAATGAGACAATACTAAATGCTAGCACAGCATTCTAATAATCATTAGTAAGAATTACACACATTAAGAGACTATTCCCCTCATACCTCTTCATATTTATGCTTCATCAAAGAGGCAAAAACATCCTTCTTTTTTTTTTTCCCAAAAATAATTTTGAAAGATTCTTCAATGTATGGTCAAACAGTCCACACAGCTCTATGAGCAAAGGCCATGACTCTCATAAACACGCTAAGGAGCACTACGTTAAAGACATCCCCTAAGCCATAATTGCCCAGTGTGATTACAGAGATGTTTCAGGCCAGGCTGCTGTGGTTTCCAGGGTTATCAGCTCTCTCATAGTGGCTGGTATATAACCTTGATTCACATTAGAATTATAGAATCATAGAATGTTTTGAGTTGGAAGGGACCCCTAGAGGTCATCTGGTCCAACCCCCCCCTCCAATGAGCAGGGACATCTTCAACTAGATCAGGTGGCTCAGAGCCCCGTCCAACCTGGTCTGGAATGTTTCCAGGCATGGGGCCTCCACTACCTCTCTGGGCAACCCCTTCCAGTGTTTCACTACCCTCATTGTAAAGAATTTCTTCCCCATATCCAGTCTAAACCTACCCTGTTTTAGTTTAAAACCATTACCCCTTGTCCTAACACATCTGGCCCTACTAAAAAGATTTTCCCCATCTTTCCTATAGGCCCCCTTTAGGTACTGAAAGGCTGCAATCAGGTCTTCCCGCAGCCCTCTCTTCTCCAGGCTGAACAAGCCCAACTCTCTCAGCCTGTCCGCATAGGAGAGGTGCTCCAGCCCTTGGATTAATTTTGTAGCACTCCTCTGGACCCGCTCCAACAGTTCCATGTCCTTCTTGTGCTGAGGGCTCCAGAGCTGGACGCAGTACTCCAGGTGAGGTCTCACCAGAACAGAGGGGCAGAATCACCTCCCTCGACCTGCTGGCCATGGTTCTCCTGATGCAGCCCAGAGTACAGTTGGCCTTCTGGGCTGCCAGTGCACATTGCCGGCTCATTAGAGCTACTTTCTATTCCTATTCAGAAATATTTAAACCTGTTGCATGTTCAGTCATTAAAACCAGTTCATTTAGGCAAATAAAGTGTGGGTCTGTGGCAGTCTCTATTCACTCCCGATTGTTTTGTTTTACACCAGTGTGTACCAGTACTGGATGTTTCAGAGGAAGACATGCAGAACTCCAACAAGGGGAAACATTTTAAACTTTCTGTTATTCATCAGAACAATACTTGTTGCCTTGTTATTTCACAGAGGGTTTATTCCAGATCCCCAGCTTCACAGAATCAAATGCTTTTTCATTCTTTGGGAAAAAGTGATGGATTGATCTCACAAAACTTCAGGCTTCTAGTCTTAGGCCCCTTGCCTAAGCTAGTCTTCTGTTCTCCTGTGAAAAAAAAAAAAATAGAAAAACTTTAATATCTAGTGTGTGCATGCAAAACCTGCTGAGAATCTTTAAAAAAAATGGATTTTGAGAATGCTGCAGTCACAGCAATCAAAATATCATTTGTATAGGTATTTTCAGACTATGCCAGTGAGCACAGTATCAAGAGAAAGGAATGGATGTAAAGAGGAGGGAAAATGTTTTCAGCAGGAAAGGCCGCAGGTAGTAAAGTTAAATGAATTATTGTATTCAAGTTTTTAAGTAAAGTAACTTTCTAAAGGAAAATATTTTTGAGTGTGAAAGAAATCCTGAAAAATGCCAATTTAAAATATATATGTATTATTAAGGTTATTCTAACAACCTGTTAAAAGATGGCATTCTAAAATCCTCCACGTTCTAATAATTTATTCTGATTTTCAACTAAAAAGGAGAAAGGCAACTTAGAGATATTTGAAGCCCCGGGTTTTTGTTAGCTTAACTTGGACAATTGCTACAAATCTAAGCATAATAAATAGGGTGTGTATATGTATATAAAAGTAAAATATGTGTCTGTGTGTGTGTGTGAGATATATATATATAAAAATATATATAAAATATATAAATATAAAATATACATATAAATATAAATAAATATATAAATAAATATATAAATAAAAATATATTTAATATATATATATAAAATATATAAAATAGACTGTGTGAGATATATATATATATAAATAAAATAGACTATGTACTGCTCAGACAACAATAATTACCAGTAGGAAGAAAAATCCCTAGTGACAAGCTGGGAAGTCAGGCCAGCCAGGGAAGGTGAGTCCCAGCAGGGTAGGAGGCCAAGCATGGCACTCCTACAGCACTGCTCAGGCAAGAACTAGAGGACAGAGCTCTCCAATTAAGGATGGAGGCTCCTGGCAAGATTCCTTGCAGCTCTTTCCCACAAGTTCATTGTTGCCACAGCAGTCTGGTCTATGGTGACAAAACTGTGATACAGAAGAGGGGACTTTGAACATAGGGAGCTAAAATGCTGGGAAGGGGGAAGTGATTTCAGAGGTATTGGTGCATTCAGGGCCCTAACAGTAGTTTCCATAGCAAGACTTGTGTATCAGACTCCTACCAAACTTGAAAATGTTGGTGGTAATATTCAGACTATATCCCATTCTGATGATTATTCTTCTATAATTTAAAAATTATTTCACTGTATGTTTGTATGACTGACAACTGATTAGAACACCAAGCAAGTTCAAATGAGACAAAATCATGGTTTTCCAGGAAAAATCAAGTTTTTAGTGCCATGCAAAAGGGCATATGCAAGTCTGGGATTAATGTCATCATTCCTGAGGTATATTTATTCATGAAAGGCACTTACCTTTGAGCAAACAGGGGTTTGATGCTGTCATTTAGACAGGAAACTTCATGCTTCGAACAGCAAGACCTTTTCTCTGTTGCTTTGTTTAGGAAAATGAAATAGATCCAGAGTATTACTTTATCTTTAGGGGATATTTGAAAGGTTGTCATGGAGCGTATAAAAGAACTGTGTGTGTGCTTCCCTTAAAGACTTTTTCTCAGAGTATATACAAACTTGACAAAACTGATCCATTGGTAAGCGCAAGATTTCAGGTATATATTCCTGAGAAACTATCAAACAATTTTAAAATCTGCTGGGTATGTAGGAATATATTCTATTAATTTCTGTAAAGATGAAATAAAAGAATGAAATATTAAAGGATTCATCACAGTCTGAAGAATTTTATTCCTAATAGAACAAAATCATTATTCGGTCAAGGGATTTAAAATCCAAATTCCTATAGTTTTAAAAATGTTCTTCTAAAATAGCACTAGGGTACTTTTTTCCTAATGTTAAGTTCCAATGATTCTCATAATTTCTATTCATTTTTCCAAATATCTAGACTGGAATGTTTGCTGTCATCTACAGTGTTTCTAAAATAAGATTTATTGTAGTTTCACTATAAAAAAGGCCTTTTTGCATACCAAAGAAATAACAGGCATAGTAATTCAAATTGTGGTCAATTAAAACAAATTGTGCATTCAAAATAAACTTCTACAAGTACTGAATTAAAACAGAGTCACAAGTTTCCATCTCTTTATTTGCATTTCTTGTTTCAGGCAATGAAGTGCTGTAAAAAAAATTCTGCAACAATCTGTAAAATTCTGAAGGTATGTAGTATTACACAATAGCACAATCCTTGGGAGAAATTTTAAAGTACTTTTGGCCTTTTTATGGAATTACTCTTTACTTTAAAAATAATTAAAACAAAAATCCTTCTTCTGACTATAACTCAGAATACCAGTGACATTGCATCTGCCCATAAGTACTGATCAAATAGCTCAAGAAACTGGAGTAGGCAGAAACAGAACATCAGAACGGTTGAGGTTGGAAGGGACCTCTGGTGATCATCCAGTCCAACTGCCCCTGCTCAAAGCAGGGTCACCTGGGTCTGGTTGCAAAAGGGCTGCATCCTGTTGGGTTTTGAGTATCTCCAAGGGTGGAGACTCCACAGCCTCTCTGGGTAACCTCTTCCAGTCTTTGACCACCCTCACAGTAAAAGTGGTTTATTATGCTTAAAGTTAATTTCCCATGTTTCCGTTTGTGCTCTTTGCCTCTTGTCCTCTCACTGGGCACCACTGATAGGAGTCTGCTCCTTCTGCTTTACTCCCCATCATCAGGTATTTATATGCATTGATCAGATGCCCCTAAGCCTTCTCTCCTCCAGGCTGAACAACCCCAGTGCTCTCATCCTTTCCTTGTATGCCAGATGCTCCAGTCCCTTCATCATCTTTCTGTCTCTGTGCTGGAGTTGCTCCAGTATGTGTCCGTCTATCTTGTACTGGGGAGGCTGGAATGGGACCCAGCACTCCAGATGTGTCTCACCAGGGCTGAACTGAGGGGAAGGATCACTTCCCTTGACCTGTTGACAATGTTTTGTCTAGTGTAGTCATAGGTGCTGTTGGCTTACTTTATCACACATAGCTGGCTCATGTTCAGCTTATTGTCCACCAGAACAATTAAGCAAATCTGCTTCAGTGCTTCCCCAGTGTACTTGTGCATAGGATCATTCATCCCCAGGGCAAGGCTTTGCATTTTGTGCCGTAAAACTTGATGAGGTTCCTGTTGTTCCATTTCTGAAGTCTGTTGAGGCCCTTCTGAATGGCAGCTCAACCATATGGTCCATCAACCACTCATCTTGGTGTCATGTTTTCTGCAGACTTATTAAAGATGCACTTCTGTCACAGTGTCCAGATCATTCCTGATTGTCTTAAGCAGTACTGGACCCAATATCAGCCTCTTGATGCATTACTACTGACCAGCCTCCAGCTGGACTTCATGCCACTGATCACAGCATTTTAGCCAGTTTTCAGTCCACGTTGCTGCCCACTTTTGTAGTCCGTATTTAATCAGTTTGTCCATGAAGATGTTACAAGACACAGTGCTGAAATCCTTACTAAAGTCAATATAAACAGCACCCACTGCTATTCCCTTATCCCTAAGCCAGTAATTTCTTTACAGAAGGCCATCAGGTTGGTCAGGTTTGAGTGCCTCTTCACAAATCCATGCTGACTATTCCCTATTACCTTCTTGTCCTTAATATGTTTCCAGGCTTAAATGGTTTCCAGGATTATTTGCTCCACCACCTTCCCAGAGTCTGACGTAAGGCTGACCAGACTGTAGTTCTCTGGATCCTCCTTCTTGCCCTGTTGAAGATGAGTGATTTTTGGTTTCTTCTGGTCTTCAGGAAGCTCCCTTGATTGCCTTTTATTGAGAGTGGCCTTGCAATGACATAGGCCACATCCCTAAGCATTTGTGGGCAATGACCACACACAGCAGAAAGGTTATTGCACTGGCTCTAAGTAGAGAGACATATTTTCTGACTTTGCTACACATTTAAAAATGTTAAATTCCAGGATCCCAGTTCAGTTTGATCTAAACAGTATTTAAGCCATAATGCATTTCTTTTAAGAAGACCTGACATGAATCTAAGAAATGTTTGAACAGTGCAGTCAGTGCTGTGTCTTTTAATGGGAATAAAAACATTATTTCATTTGGCAGTGCTGTCATTCTTACTGTATTAAATTCACTTAACATAAAATATTTTCTCTAGTAAACTTGTCAAACTTCTTTTAGGCCTCTTACTACATATCCCAAAAATACTAGAGTTGCCTTAGTTTATTTTTTTTCAGTTAGGCATCACATTTTGATCTATTTTCCATGACAGAATTAGGGAATTAAGGAAAACTCCCTAAAACTTCTAATGTGTGCATTATTCAAGAATCCCACCTTTCTATGTTATTTACATTAACTGTAGGAAAGCTTACTCACCATCAGCAGAAACTTTTATGCTTGTCATTCAATGTTGAGAAGACTTCTCTTTTTTTGCAGTCTAGGTACATGGTGGTAAAGCCCATGAGTACATTTTTATTTTGTGAATGGACAGAATCATGTAATTTGAGATCATTTGGAGAAGCTGGTTCTTTTAACCCATGGCAGAAAGGAACTTCAGTGAAATGCAAGAATGCTGGCTTAATAGCATAGGAATGTAAATAGTATCTCTAACAAATAGAGAGTGGTCTAACTGAATTGGTAAGTACGGAATTTTATTAAAGAAGTAACAGAGCTGAAAATAGCTTCATTAAAGTTTCTGTATTTTAACTCGATCAGAAGCTTCCATAATTTCCAAAGTAAATACTCTATTTGTTTTCCATCTTTTATATCTTCTCTTTCTTGTTGTGTCTATTTGCAGTCCTGGAATTTTATAGGTTTTATTGCCACATAATTTAAAATGCAAGGGCTTTTTGCTTGATAAAAAGAGCATGTATTTACATTGTGAGATATTTTGTATCATATCACAGATCAGTACCTTCCTAAAGTGACTGTGAAGAGTCTGGAATAATTTGCTCTGGAGTAAAATGGTCTAAATAACAGCTACCAAAAAACCCCTTAAGCAAGTCATGAGAACCAAGTATTTTGGGGTTCTCCAGAAGTGTAACTCCCCATATACTGTGATGAATTAGACTGGAAGATGCTCAGGAATTAAATATGATAACTGTTTTAACAACATTAAACTATGCTACTTAAAACTGGACACTATTTACATGTAATCATTTATCATTTAAACTTTAATCATTTGCATGATAGGAGTGCGTTCAATATTAAGCATCACTATTGCAGCTCTGTTGAGATAAAGTCTTGCATAATTTAATGCTGAAATACTCACACTTGGGTGATACAAATTAATGACATGCTGGTATCTAGTTTGGAAAAAGTAGGTAGTTATACAAGCTGTCAACAAATAGTTTTTATTACAATAATCACAATACTGGTTTTGTAATTGGTTTATATTTAAAACTGGATTTTTCATGGTAACTGAGAAATTTTCTAAAGCTTCTCTAGGTATTTAGAGAAAGACTTGGTTTTTGGAAAACATGAATTTCCTTTGTTTTTATACCTGTCATTCAAAAAGAGAATACAATTTAACACCAAACTTTTTTTTTTTTTTTTTTTTTTAAATAGAATGGACTAGATGGAATGTGTAACACAAGTTTCTTACTACTCCTCCAAAGTTTTTTGTCTTGTATAGTCCTAGGAAAAGAGGTGAATTGTTGCTTAACATGAAGAGTTTTAGTATCTATATTTTGCAAGAAATATAAAGGGGTTTTTTTTGTTTAATAGCAATTTCTTGCTTGCTCTTGTAATTATCAGGAATAGAAAAAGTAAAAGAAACAAACAAACAAACACACAAACCCCTCCAGAAGACAACTTTTGGCAATTCTCAGGAAATCTAATATTATTGAACTCCAAATTCCTACATTTTTTAACTGGGTTTTAGACCAAGCAATATGAATTTTCTCAATGTTAAGTGAACCTTTTTATAAGTCATGAACTGCACAACTACTTTGACATAATTGACTCTACTTGAATATATGATACCCTAGAGCCATGCAGTTTTTCATCCTGATGGCACATACAAGAAAAACAAAAAATATACAAGTAGCAATAACAACACCATTCCTAACAGTGTTTTATTACTAGGAAGATCTGAGTTCAACACCTGCCTTCCAAATCTACTTACTGCCATGATTTATGTTCTCCATCACTTTCAACAGCACTGATCTGCTATGTTCTGGATATGACTACCTGTTGAGGAAGAATAAGGCAAATGCCATTCTTACTGTTATGTATTTACTCTACTTGGTTTTAGTTAAAATAAGTCAAAAATGTTAGATTTAATTAAGGAATTGCTTCCCCAAAGTTTTTTGCCAAACATAGATCTTTGTGAAGTGCAAACCAAAATACTTGGTTGCAAACACTGAAAACGATGTGATTAAAAACTGAAGCTTTATAATCAGCTTGTTTTCCTCTTGGTTAAATATCAATTAAATATCATCTTGATATAAAAGCTGTAAAATACATACTTCTGTGAAAACAGAATGAAGATTTTGGATACCATATAACAGAGTATTAGACCACTTCAGTGCATGGATATATATGCAATGCATGAGATGTGTATGCAGATCTTTAAGAAAAGAGAAAGAAAGAAACAAACAAAACCCCTACTTGACAGTAAGCTGTGCCTGAAAGTCAAGTTTAATTTTTCTGTGTAGGTAGAGCTGGTAGGATGCACAACAAATTATGTTTTCTTACGAAGTAAAAAAAGGAATACTATGAATAATAATCAGTAAATATTCTCTAAATCCCAGCTGCATTTGTTGGGAGATATTGAGGTGTTTGGTACAGTGGCAGTGTTAGTAAGTGACCTGAAAGGCAGAAAATAGTATGCTTTTGTGGCTTTAATCAGGATTCAGCTCTTAAATTTGAAGGTCAGAGCCAGGAAACCTGACCACTCTAGCTGTCATGCATACAGTTCTTCCCTACTTTCTAGGTCTGGATGCCCCAGTTAAATAAACTACATGCACTGCTACTGCTGCTTCATGAAATTATCTTATTAGTTTTGTTAAAGAATTTCACAAGCCTCTGGGTTACTCTAGGTTTGCATTTATTCACAACTCAGAGTAGGGCCATCACCTCATTGAGTGGCAATGTAAAAAATACACCTTACACCTTATATACCTTTCAACATGATTACATAATAGACAAAGTCTACAATAAGTTTCCACTGCATTCTCAATTCTTCTATTCTTCTTGGTCAGTAGAAAGTTTTCAATTTTTCCTCTGCTGGTACTTTCCTTCTCAGTCCTGTTGCAAATCACAGGCATATTATTTTTGTATATCTTTCTGTGATAATGTTTACAATTCCTCATTTGTCTGGCCAGCTGAAAGTCCATTGTTTCCCACAGGTTAGCATACCTGTATTGTTCTATCTCCTCAGTTCTGCTTCTCAAACATGAAGTCCGTAAAGTCTTCTCTCTGCGGCCACCGTGTGAATGCAAGAAAAAAGCATAAAAACTTAACCTCTAACCTATCCTCTCTTCATTTAGGCTTACTTTAATTATTCTGTCTACATCTTGGTTTAAGACCAACTTTTCTGATTGTCTTAAAGTCTTGGCTTCATCTATTTTTATTTACTGATTAACTCGGCTGGTGATTAATCCAACCATGGAGGGGAGCTATATCAGGAACATGGTGAGCAGTTGACCATGGTCTGTTGAGTTCCTGGGCTGCACACCTGCATCTTAGTTGCATTCAAAAGTCAAAATCTTAATACAATATACACAAAATGATTAATGAAACTTAAGCAAGAGCAAAATTAATTCTTTCCTTTATCAAGTTTCACTGGTCATTTTAGCTATGATCAAACTAAAAAAACCATTTAAACTTAGAAAAGTAATTGCAGAGGCTGAAGGGTAGGTGGAGGTAAATTTGGGAAAGCTTTAAAAATGTCAACAATTGCATTTGGATGAACCCAAAATTTAATTAATCCAAACCCCACTCTTCGTCCAGCTGGATTTTGTAGTGGTGTGCAGATTCTTTGAATGTCTTTGGCAAGGCATAGTAACAGGTTTGAGTAAATGAGCTATGGGATTTATAATTTATTAGAGCAAGAGTTTCCTACCAGACACCTTAAGAAAGCCCTAGGGGATCCCCAATGAATGCCCAGCATTCCCTAAATCACAGTTACATTTTCAGAGGTTCTGGATGCAGCTGATCCCAAAAGGATTTACAGAAGCACAGAAGCACAAGGGCTGTCCCAATTGGTCTCAAAAGAACAGACCTTTGCAAGTTATTTTTTGGCTGAGGCCAAGTAACCCCTGATTTAAGCACAAGTAATAGTCACTGTGTCAACACTGACATAGAAAATTACCAAACAGAGTAAACAGTTGCTGTACGTAGTGGTAAAATGTTGAAATGGAAACAGAAATATTTAGAAGGCAGTGTGTACTTTCATTGTTTCAAACAATTCTAGCCTGTTCAGCATGACACGAGTTTCACATTATCAACTGCAACCTTATTCAAGCACATTGCAAACATTGTAGCTCTGTAATACCTGTATAAGAAACAATGCTTTCATCAGTAATTATAAATAATACAATATAATATAATATAATACAAAGTAATATAATACAATATAGTCCCTGCTCATTGCAGAAGGGTTGGACTAGATGACCTTTAAAGGTCTCTTCCAATCCACAGCATTCTATGATTCTATGATAATAAATATATCAGAATATAATGCTCCCTCATCCCCAAGATGCCTGAGGTATCTTTCTACATAACTCACAATTCCTTTACCCAGTTGAATTGACTTGTTGTCAAAAGTAGTTTTTACAATAGCATTTTGATTCAAGACCAATAAATTTAGTTAACTAAGAAAGAACTGAATATGAATATTGTTCAGTCTGGAGAAAAGAAGGCTGCGGGGAGACCTGATTACGGCCTTTCAATACCTAAAGGGGGCCTATAGGAAAGAGGGGGAAAATCTTTTTAGTAGGGCCAGATGTGTTAGGACAAGGGATAATGGTTTTAAACTAAAACAGGGTAGGTTTAGGCTAGATCTAAGGAAGAAATTCTTTACAATGAGGGTGGTAAAACACTGGAAGGGGTTGCCCAGAGAGGTAGTGGAGGCCCCATCCCTGGAAACATTCAAGGCCAGGTTGGATGGGGCTCTGAGCAACCTGATCTAGTTAGCAGTGTCCCTGCTGACTGCAAGGGGGTCGGACTTGATGACCTCTAGTGGTCCCTTCCAACCCAAAACATTCTATGATTCTATGAAATTATATGCAAACAACTTTGACAGTCTTGAATTTTGATGACACTTGTTTTCTAGAAGTTTACTGTTTCTAACCTATCTTTTCTTATACATTTTCTACCCTATTTTAACAGGCAGTTCTTTACCCATTGCTTTAATGAAGAGGCTCCATGAAGATTTTATACATAAAAAGATGTCTAAAATTAATTTACATACATACATCAAAAAGGTTATTTTTGAATAAACCTGTAACTGTTTCTTTTCAACCTTATATTTAAAAATTCCTTTTTAATCTATGCTGAAATCAACAGAGGACTGAATAAATAATCATTCACTACACTATAATTTTTTGGTCTAACATGACAACATTTTGTGTTTGTTTGTATGCTTTTACTCAAATAATTCATAAAGTAAAACCTTTAAAAATGCATCATTTGCAAGGAAACTCTTCAGAAACAGTTGGTCTCAACGAAGACTCTTACTTGTCTGATGATATTAAAACAGACCTTGTTAAATTTGTTTTATTTTTCTTTAAGTAGCAAGACAAAGATATGACCGAAGCTATTCAAACATGAACTAGGTGATAGTTTGGTCTTACATTGTTAGAGTACTATGTAGCTTGAGGATTCAGAATCTCATTGTGTGACATATCATATCATAGCCCAAGGGAGAGATTTGTTGGAAAATTTCTGCACAGAAAACACATTCATTTTTCTGAAAAAAAAACCCCACATGATCTGTATACATAAATAATGAATGTGGATTAATTCAGTGATTCTTATGAAGAGGTACATGAAATAGATGAGATCTGTTGTGTTTGGGCTTTTAAAAGATATTTTTCCAGGACTTTCTATGTATATTCTTATTGAAATGGCTTTATTATCTTTTTTATTTTTTTTTTTTTAATGAAGATGTGCTTTAAGGAGATTGTGGGAATTTGCAAAACTTATTATGGGATGCTTAGAGGAAGAGTGGAAGGCAAGGAAAGAAAGTGGTCAAGGTAGATCAGAGTGGAAAAATAGACAGCGGAGGGGATGCTGGTCAGAGACTTTTTATGCCCAAGCCCCAGGTCTGATCACCATATCTCTTCTACCTTCTTGTTAAACTCTACTCCTGGGTATTTTTCTGTGTGTTCTTCAGTGCATGAGTGTGTGTGTGTGCATACGTGTGTATGTGAAATTGCTAGAGAACTTCCAGTGAAACAACTAGAGAGTAAAGATGAGGGATCTTAGGTTCATCCCTGGATAGATCAACTGTCTAGGGACAGCTAGAGGACAGGTCCACGTGCATGAACTTCTATCCTGGTGAACCAAATAACAGGAACAGGGAAGTCTATGCTGTTCATTTCTATGTGACTGTTTGCATTCATATGGGTTTTAGAGATCACCAAAGCCATTTGTAGTGGAGGAGGGCGGAAAACTCTGCTGAGTCCCCACATGGCACAACCATGAAAGGGAAGCCAGCTTCCCTAACAATCACCTCTGCCCTTTATAGAAAAACTTGTGAAAAGGTTTACAAAATCTATACTTGAAATGTTCTTTATGCCTAGCTGTAAACAAAGGATTTGTTTATGAAGGAAAACATTTATGCCAAAGGGAACAGAGACATAACCAGCTGTGTAATTAAATATGAAACTTTACACAGCTTACATCTTAACATAGAATTTTTTTCAATATGCTTACAAAATTCTTTCAATGCAAAAATGTTTCACAAAAACTCAAAGAGAAAACAGTGTGTATACAAACCTGGATTAATGTCTGGAAATAAAGTGTACCCAGCCAAATGTTAGTTGTTGCTAAGGTGCATGTCTTCTTGGTTCTCTCTTATAATGTTTCCTCTGTAGAACAAGGGATATCTTACCATTTATTCTTTTTCACTTGTAATAGTTTGAGAAGGTACTATATAAACTGTAAAAGATCACTTCATTCCATATTTTTCTGTTTGAATTTAGTGCCTGAGCTATAAGCTTGTTATCACTTCTATTTGTGGAAGAGATGAAAAGCCCTTTCAGAACAAGTTCTTGATTTACTTACCATTCCTGCCCTTTTCTCTTTAACAAATTCAGGCATTTCTTTAGACTAACATAACAAAATATGATTGTATTAATACCTGGTATTTTTGTTGTGTGATGTAGCTGTGTAGTGGCTTGACCCTGGCCAGCAACCTAGCGCTCACCAGCCACTCACTTACCCCATCCCCACAGCAGGATGGGGGCAACAATCAGAAGAGCAAAACTGTGAAAAACTCATGGGTCAAGATAAAGACAGTTTAATGAGTGGAGAAAAAAACTGGAAAGAAAACCAAGTGATGCAAAGGTAATCACAGATACTTCAGAAAGACTCCTCCTTCCAGTTTTATTGGTGAACATGATATTTGTTTGCGTGGAATATCCCTTTGGTCAGTTTGTGTCAGCTGTCCGACCTGTGATGCTTCCTTCTTGTCCACCCCCAGTCTACTTGTTGGGGGGGCAGAGTAAGAAACAGAGGTCTTTAATCCCATACAAGCACTGTTCAGCAATAGCCAAAACATTTGTGTGTTATCAACACTATTTTAGTCACAAATGTAAAACACATCACCATACAGGCTGCTATGAGAAGTGTAGTGAGCAGGTCGAGGGAAGTAAGTTGAGGGATGTAAGGAGCAAGCTTGGCATAGAGTTTTTAAATACACTAATGTTTTTCCAGTTAAGGAACAAACCCCAAGAATTTACATAGCCTTACAACCATATTTCTCAATTCAGTATGCCTTTTTCCAGCTCCCCTTTCCCATAACAGTGTCTTATTCCTCTAAATTGGAACAGGTTGCCCAGAGAGGTGGTAGATGTCCCATCCCTGGAAACATTCAAGGCCAGGTTGGATGGGGCTCTGAGAAACCTGATCTAGTTAAAGGTGTCCCTGCTCATTGTAGGGGGGGTTGGACTAGATGACCTCTAAAGGTCCCTTCCAACCTAATTCTATGATTCTATGAAACTTTGAGGTGGGTTTTATATCTTATTCCAGGTGTAGTCCCCTACATATAAGATGCCCAGTAAGTAAATCTAGAAAGATTTTGCATGAAAACATTAAAAATATGAAAGTGTTTTGGCTTAGTGGAGTGGAGAATGATTTAGGTTCAAGTGGCTTTCAACTTTTTAGAGCTATAGCTTAGTTCTATATTTTTAATAGTGACAGCATGTTCATTTCACTGAATGATGACATCCTTTTGAAAAAGTGATAAGAAGAGTCATGGAACATTTGAGTAAGCACTGCTGATTTGTGGTTGCAGCTCTCGATGCCTGCAATGTAACTGCCAAACAGAATTACTGTATCTGCTGTTTATTACACTCCAAATGATTGACCTATGTGAATCCTCCTTACCTTGAGCCCAACAAACTGCTGACTTGGTTCTAACTTCAAGTAAGTAAAACAGTGACTTTGGAGCCAGCTCAACGCTGTTAGTCAAACTTGCATCAAATACATTCCCCACTTCCATTAGGACTGTCACTTGAAAGTAACTGACTGGAACATAAAATAATTGTCTTTTCTTGCTTTCTCTGCGGATTGTCCAATCACTTTTTTTTTTCCCCACAATAGAATGATGACGGGGTAAATTTGCACACACTGACTCCAAAGCTATTTAAGAGCATTGAACAAATACATTTTTGTCAGAGGAACATTAATAAATAACATTTGAGATTTCGCTGTTCATTTAAAATGGATTTTGAAATGACTGATGACTAATTAGAGCATATTATAGTTTTTTTCAACTGCAAAGACATCAATGTTTTCACTCCATGTAGCTCGTAAAAAAATCTAACAGGGAAGAAAGAGCTGGAGAGAAGGAAAAAAAAAGGAAAAAAAAAGAGGTGAAAGAAATAAAGCTTTTTAAAAACATCTGAATTTCACTGTATGACTGAGATCCATGCTAGGACTTTCAAAAGATCTACTAAACTTTACTGGACCTGTTGCCATTTTCATACAATATATAATGAGTTTATATGGTAATTTACATAATGAATTTGGAATAGGACATTGCAGTAGGAAAAGTTATAGTTATCCAGGAAAAGTCATCAAATTATAAGCAATGTAAAAAGATTTGGAAACTATAAGGAAGTTAAAAACAAGTTTCCTAAGAACCAACACACTTAGAAGATTTGCAGGGCACGTGCTGAGTATAAACTGGATGGACATATAGCTGCTGACCTTGTTTTAGAAAGGTGAAGCAGGAGCTTGACAAGGTGATTTCCCATGGTCCCATCCCCCCAGAAAACTTTCTGATTCTATGGCTGATGGGATCTCAGTAATGGGTCATGGAGACACAGTCTGACATTTTAAAGAGTTTTCTTCAGAAACATGACAAATTGGAAGGAAACAATTAGAAATTAAAACACCAACAGTGAAAGAAGAAAATTAGTAAGAGAGAATCATAGAATTTTGGGGTGCGTGCCATTTTAGCAAATATGTCTTATTTTTTGTAATGCATTGTTGTTAATGACCAAATTAATATGATCTCAGAAACTTCTAGCATTAAAGTGGTTATCTATATACTATGCCAAATTCTTAGCAAAAAGCAGATGTTACCTAGAGCTTCATATATTTGTCTAACATATCAAATGGTATTATCCTGGAAAGGTAAGCTTCTCCTCCCTTACACAAGGAGACTAATATAGTCATGACTATCAAATCACCTAGGAAAGAACAGGCTCAAATATAATAGATTGCAAATCCTTCCAAAATCTCTTTTCATTTGGGACATCTGCTTTTAAATCTGGAAATTAGTCCTGAGGGAAGCCTGGATAAAAGTAAATGGTTTCTCTTCCATGTCTCAATCTTTCAGTATGTGCTGCACTTTTATCTTATCTGCATTGTCTTTGATTTCTTTGAGGTATCTATCTATTTATTATTGCTTATACTTTGAAATCTGGATATATGTAAGAAGAATCCATGTTCTAGAAAGATTATGAGGTAAATTTTGGGGAAGTTAAACTTCATGGTAGTATTTTAAGCTTTTCTCATTTGCATGGTATTCTCTACATTCATTTGGAATGTATTGTGTCAGAAAAGAAGATAGAAAGATTAATAAAAACTTACATTATGTTACAATAGGTGGAAACAAAATAAAATGAAGACTAGAAAGATGCACAGGGGGAAAAAAGAGAGAAAACCGGTAAAGGTTAATGTTGCTGACAAGTAAATCCATGGAAATTTAGGAACTTTTGTATTGCTATTGATTTTACATAGAAGGCTTTCAAAAGTAATAGTGAGGGGGGCAGAAGAAAACCTGAGTGGTATCAAGAAAAAGGTGAGAAGGATAACTGGAAAAGAATGAACTTGGCTAAGATAACTGACAAAAGCTAACAAAAGTTAATGAAAAGAGTTGCAGACATTAAAAACAGAAACAGTTTGGGGGAATTTGAAAAATTGAGCAAGTAAATTATAGAAGGAAAAGTACTCAGAAAAGAAAGCGAGCAGTAGATAAAATTATTTCATTAATTCATTAGTTAGTTAATAAGTGTAATATAAGTATATAAGTAATATACTGTAATATAATAATAATACAATATAAATATATATAAATATAAATACAGGGAAGACTATCAGACATATTTCCTTCTTAGGGTAGAGGTTTGTTTGTTAGTTATTTTTCGGTAGTAAGAGGGAAATAGTTGAAAAAGAAAAGTTAAATGTCACATTATGTTATTTGGTCAACTGAATCACAATTTGACCGATATATATAAGATCAAAGAACCTGATGGATTTGTGTAGTAAAAAGAAATACAATTCCTTGGAATTTAATGTATTTTGAAATTTTCGTGGTATAAGTTTAAGTATACAGTACAAAATTAATCTGTAAAAATGTCTAAAACTGATCAAGTGAAGGTACCTAAATTAAACAATTACTGTTTTTAAAATTAATAGCTTTATGTCTATAAACTAGGGCAGTATTCAACAGGTTACTACACTGACATTATACAAGCTGATGTAAAACTTGAGGTCCCCTACAGGAATCCAAAGTTTTGAACTGAATTTAAGAACTACATCTGAAATCCTTGCAGATGTCATTTGTTCTTATGTTTGTAAGAGTTTGACATTTCAAGACTTTTGCGACAATACTTTTCTCTATAACAGAAAAAGAACTATATTGCAGTCTCTGTTCATGCACTATATTATAAAACAAGAAAAACAACTTTATTTGAATTGTACATCTACAGATGTAAATGCACCCTTTATTTAGTAAAACATGGTCAAAAATTTGCACAAGAACAGTCCTTCTAGCCCAGCATCCTGCTTTTATAGTAGGAAGAAGGAGGCAACTCTTCTTTTGCTGGTTTTGGTTGCCTGAGTGGGATAGTGACTATCTGTCCCTACTTCTTTCCTAACAGATGAGATAACATCATTAGTCTGTGTATTTTCAAAATATTTTCTCCATCATCACTATGAATGACAGGTTAGATGACAGGCTTCAGTGCAGTATTACAATCACCTTCATCATCTTCCCCTAGGATGCTACAAAGTGGTCCCAAAACCTCATGAATAGCTACATGGAAAAACATACTTTCACTGTCTAAGAAAACATAGTCATTGACCTTTTTCCCCTACTGCATAAATGAGGATACTGGTTAGTCAAATACAAGGATAAGATTTTTTTTGTTTTCTTTTTCAGCTTCACCAACTTTTTCTTGTTTTACTCCAAGTTCACAATGCTTTGACTTGCATCTTCTTTCCCTATATCAAGCCAATATATAGGTGCAGGATATTTCCTCAAATTTTATATTTTCCTTCAGCCCCCTATATCTTGCTCTGATATTGCCCCTTGCAATGCAGCAACAAGTGGTATTTAATTTCTTTGACACTTCTTGAATACTTGCTTCCTTTTCTCACTTGTGTGAGTCTCTATTCCCTCCATTTTTATACAGAACACCCTCATCTCTGCTTATACTTGAATGGACAAGAAATCAAACAATCAAAAACTGATTACACCCAACCAAGACATCATGTAGTCTTGCTATCTCCTTGAAATTCCTGGAACACTAACTCTTTTTCCAAGACCAGCAAGGTCATGAAGAGTGTTCCAAGTTATCTGTAGCATCTCCCAGTCCGTGGAGATCATCTGGTGAACATTAGTACAGAGGATGCTTATTAAGTCAAAATACAGGAAATCTGAAAAATTAGTAAACTTGATTTATTCAAGGTTTTAATATTTTATTATCAGTTCCTTTCCTCTGATTCCAGGACTACTTTCATTTTTTTTCTGGAAGAATTCTTCTGCCTGTAATTTTGCTTCCTCTTGATACCTCTGTTAATTTGCCTGAAAACTGTCAGATTTGCTCACTTTCAGGTTACACTGTATACACATTCATGTCAACACTTTATTCTCATAGCTTACTGTTCTGAAATCTTCCATCATGATTTTTGCTTTGTTTCAGTCCTAATTCTCACAGCTCCAAGATGTGGGACTTCCTATAGACTTTGATATTAAACTCAGAACATGCTTTCTGGTATAATCAATGTTTCAGCATTTGATCATTCTTTGGTTTAGTCCTCAAATTCTTCCTCAATCCTCTTCAGTTTCCTACTGTGACAGACATTTTCCCTGTGAAAAAAATGTTTAGAAAAATAGGTTGAGTTTCTTCCAAAATTACTAATAAATTTTATACCTTTTTTTTTGACAGATATAAATAACTTTCCATTTCAATAAAAAAATGTTTGTGGAATTAAATATTTCTTTCATAGTTGCTGGGCTGTAAATCTCTGCAGACTCTGTCAGAAAAAAAAATTATTTTTTCTCTTCATAAATACGATTTTATTTTCCAATGCTCTGCTCTTCAAAAGAATGATAGGCAGGGAAACAGAGCTAAGCACAAAAACCCCCACTATCATAAGAATCTATGCAGATCAATAACAAAACAAGTGTGCCACAGTCACGTACAGAAGTTGCTCCTACTCCATCTTGAATTTTACAGTTGGGAAACTAATGCTCCTTATCTGAATTTGCCTCACACTTTAAAACTTTTTAACAACGTATTCAGTGAAAAGATAACACACACTACTAACTCGCCTTTAGTTTCCCAAACTTTCATTTTCTCTGTGGTTCAGCTTTTACCTCTGAAACACTTTTTATCCTTAATAATGTCTGTCCTGGTTTCAACTGGCACAGAGTTAATTTTTTTCCTAGTAGCTGGTATGATGCTGTGTTTTGGATTTAGTACTAGAAGAATGTTGATAACACCCTGATGTTTTAGTTGTTGCTGGGTAGTGCTTAGTCTAGCCAAGGACTTCTCAGCTCTGCCAGGTGCACAAGAAGCTGGAAGGGGACACAGCCGGGACAGCTGACCCAAACTGACCAAAGGGCTATTCTATACCATATGACGTCCTGTTCAGTATATAAACTGGGGGAAGAAGAAGGAGGGGAGGGACATTTGGAGTGATGTCACCTGTCTTCCCAAGTAACCGTTACGTGTGATGGAGTCCTGCTTTCCTGGAGATGGCTGAACACCTGCCTGCTGGTGGGAAGCAGTGAATGAATTCCTTGCTTTGCTTTGCTTGCATGCGCGGCTTTTGCTTTACCTATTAAACTGTCTTTATCTCAACCCACAAGCTTTCTCACTTTTACTCCTCTGATTCTCTCCCTTGCACCATTGTGAGGGGAGTGAGCGAGCAGCTGCGTGATGCTGAGTTGCCAGCCAGGGTTAAACCACAACAACGTCACATGACTTTACTGGTGTGCATAGTTAGCAGAACTATATGATATAATTCTGAAACACCACTGTAGGTCATGGGGTTTTTTTTAACAATAATAGGGGGATTTATACGTACTCATAAATAAGGTAATTATATTCATTATCATATAGCACTAATTCATAATGGTTTGGTCTGCTAAAACCAGAAGAAAGGTCTTAGTTTGGAGTTTATAAAGTGCAACTGGAAATTTAGCATTTAATTTCCAGCTTACAGATACAAACCCCACATACACATAGTGAAACATCCCACCTCACTTTACTTAATAAGTTGGCTTTCCAAAGAAAAATCTGGCCAGTGCTATTTTTTCGCACATTCATTCTTGCTTCTGACTCATTCAATTGCATTAAGTGTTATATTTCCTGATGATGCTACAATTTTGAATAAAAGACACAAAGAACACCAATATTTTTCTACTTTTTAATTTTAGTGGCAGAATCCAGGTACAGAGTAAGTACTGGGGAGGATCAGATACTTTTGTAAGGGCAAAATGTAATCATAATGCTTTGTTGGATTTTTTTCTTACTGGACTAATACTCAACAGCTTAGACTAGGTAGATGGTAGGTCACTTCAAACATATCATAAAGGAAGCTGTTTATACTGGCAGTAGATGGATTGCTTTTGTGGTTATAACAGTAAGACAAATAATAACATACATATTCAAATTAAGAAGGAAAAAAACCCAAGATAAATCATTCTACTAACCCACAAACTAAATGCTTCTGAATTTCTTACCAATGAAGAGTAAAACTCTATTACTGTGAACAAACGAGCCATGAGACTTCATCATTAACACAAAGATAAAATAAAATATTCAGGTTTTGATGAAAACAGGGGAGAGAATTTGCTTTTATAATGTGTGCTTGAATTAGAAATGTGCCAGAGATAAGGAAAGTGAGCAGTTAGATTCTCCCTTGAAGTATTAAAACATACCTCCTACTCATTACAATGGGAACTAAAGCAGGTTTTATATAATCAAAGCATCATGGGAAGTTTCCAACCTCCATGTGTGAAATTCTTAAAACATTCTCAAAAGACAAAAGAGAAAAATACAACAAAAAATTTGGAAAGTAAAAGAAAGAAATGCATTTTTTCTTATATGCTATCTAGGATATATAAATGGGATATATTATTATATATATGATCTAATATATATGATCAAAATCCACATTTCCAGAAACAAGGATTTTGCATTATTGTGGCAATTACCAATCACATTGGACTTTCTAACTTCTCTGCTTTTTCTATTGTGTTATCACAATGATTTATCTATTAAACTGGACTCCCAGGATGAAAGCAAGCTGTGTTTGTTATATGCTCCAACGAGTAATCAGAGGGAAGTGGGTATCTTAACTCCTGTAGGTCTTAATGGCTCCTGGTTGCCCAGTACTATTTATTCTCCTTCCATGAGCTTCACAAATGCTTTCATGGCCAAACAGGTAGGGTCTTAGTAAAAATTGTGCAACTGCAAGCTTGCAAAAGCTGTGCTTCAGGGAATGGTAAGAAATTGTCAGCAAATCAATGTATAATCCACAAGTCATAATTATTCTAAACTTAATTTGTCACTTTCCAATACCAGATCAGGAACAAAGCAATAACAGCAGCTTAGCCTGAAAGAGGCAAATGGACTGGCAGGCATTTAGAGTTTTGAGTGTGTTGTGGTTTAACCCAGCAGGCAGTTGAACACCACACAGCTCTTCGCTCATTCCCCCCTCCCTCAGCAGAATGGGGGAGTGAATAGGAAAAAAAGTAAAACCTGTGGGCTGAAATAAAGACAGTTTAATAAAACAGCAGAGGAAAAGAATAACAATAACAACAACAATAATGTTAATAGAATATAACAGAATATACAAAACAAGTAATGCAAAATGCAATGGCTCACCACCCACTGACTGATGCTCACCCTGTCCTGAGCAGCAATTGTTCTCCCTCCACCAGCTCCCCTCAGCATGACATCATATGTTATGGAATAGCCCTTTGGTCATTTTGGGTCAGCTGTCCTGGCTGTTCCCCCTCCCAGCTTCTTGTGCACTCAGCAGAGCATGGGAAGCTGAAAACGTCCTTGAATAGTTTAGGCACTGCTTAGCAACATCAGGGTGTTATCAACATTCTTCTAGTACTAAATCCAAACCACAGCACTATGCCAGCTACTACAAAGAAAGTTAACTCTATCCCAGGCAAAACCAGGACAGAGAGATTCACCTCAAATAACCTTAGCAACAGAGACAGGCGGGATATGAGAGATATGAGGGAGGGAGGGAGGGAGGGAGGGAGGGAGGGAGGGAGGGAGGAAGGAAGGAAGGAAGGAAGGAAGGAAGGAAGGAAGGA